>UELX01000207.1:0-104520 GCA_900480035.1 Eupelmus urozonus | reverse complement strand
TTGCCAGTTTAACCGGAGCAACGATGGCGTTTCTCTCGGCAAAGACTTATCAGCCACTCGTTAGTTTAGTGGGCGAAGGTTACGTATTTCTGATTTATGCTATTTGCGCGACCATTGCGATTCCGTATGTACTTTTTGTAATGAAAGAAACGAAGGGAAAGACTTTACAAGAAATACAAGATGATCTTATGAAAAACTAAAGCTTCACTAACATGGTTTTAATTATTCAGTATTTTATTTTCTATTTATATACAGTTTTATTTTAATTCGTACCATCATTTCGCTGTTTACTGTGTCAAAGTAAGACTATTAAGTATGTCTAAGATTCTTTCTCTCTCTCTCTTTTTCTCCCACACACACACACATATACACACACACTACTTCAGCTACTTATCTCTACCACAGTCTGTCTCATAAAAAAATTGTTGGTGCTTTCGCTCAAAATTAAGAAATATGCATACTAAATAAGGAAATGAAAGAAGAAAATACGTTAACAAGTCATTGAGAGTAGTTATATATTTCCAACAAGAAAGTCACAAAAGATAAAGAGCCTATTTCCGATTAATTACTTCGATAACAAGAACGTGTTAATGTGAGTGCGACGTTTTGGCTGGAACAACGTGCTGAAGGAAAATAAATTTCAAAGAGAGGAGACTGCTCTACGAAGTAAGCGACAAGGGCGGATGCAGCCCATAAGGTCATTCAAAAGCGAACGCGCGGGGAAGAGGGAAAGTGAACGCGCGGCGGCGCGCCCCTGAAATCAGACGCAACGGCGATCGATGCGGCAGAGCGTGCGGTAAGCACTCCAGGCGCGGGTATACATTAGCTATGCTTTACGCAGCGTCTACGATGCAAAAGCCACAACATTGTATTACTCTGCAAGTAAACGAAGTTAGAAATTTTGCTAGCGCAACTCTAGTCGTTTTAATATTGTTTTAGATGCTGGCTCTTCTGCGGGCTAATAATTTTATTTAGGAAATCGAGTTAGCGACGCTAGGAAATTTTAGAGAAGCACTACAATAAGGAAATGCGATTGTGGTTACGCTTTGACGTTTTATACAATTTTGTAGTCGGAAAATTCGTATTTAATGAAAAGCAGAATAAACAATTTTGTAATCATATCGGCTTCTTATTTATATATTATATAGAATTAATATAACTAATATTTTTATATAAATTAAGATATATTACCTTCACCGAACTATCTTGCCATAATAAAAATTAGATTTAAGATGACTGTATGCAAACAGTTACAGTACTGTTACAGTTTTAAGGTAAATTGTACAATACCGTAAAAGACTTAGATGTATTTGTTTTCTGAACCTTAAAATAAGAAAACAATTGTTAGATTAAGAATTCTAGTTAAAATTAGTTAAGAATTAATAGTTTATACATGTGCAGTTTCTAATAGCTAACGAAGTTTTGTATCAATAATCACTTTTTGAATTCTATTTCGCAAACATCATTCAGCTATCCATGAGACAAACATTAACTTTAAAACTAACTCATCGTTTTTTTTTAATTCAAAAAATTTATATCAGTATGTATATAAATTAAAATGATCTTATGTCTACCATATAACGGTATTCACAAAAGGTAGCCCTGACAAATAGAGGGGATTTAAACGACACAGCTGCCGACGGAAGAGCTTGCATTTTTCATCGGTCGCGCTCGGCACGGGCTATATTGCCTTCGCTTACTGTAAGTAATTGGATCACGGCAGCAGCGCTGAACAAAAAGTTAAAAGAAAAAAGAAAAAAATGAACTTTGCCGACCGCCTGGATTTGAACTGCCATTTTATCAAGTTCATTATCAGCCATTTCTACGCAGTAGCACGATACCAATTTCTAATTTCTCCAATTATATTGATACTACTGAAATAAGTGTCTTTTAACTTTTTCGCAATATAAAAATGTACAATTTGTTATTACAAAAATAAAAAGTTTCTTAAATACGAAATTAATATAACATTTATAATATATTTATGTAGTACTTTATAAAATAGTTTTGTTTTACTAATTTTTCACAATAGTGTGGTCGAAAATAACAGTCGACTTTCGACACAAAAATACAAAAATGGTATTTTCTACGTAGGTATTGTGAAAAATAGTGTACGTACTACAGAAAGTAAAATAGTGGTTTCATAGCAAATGTTTGTCGAGCTGAATTACTATTAACTTATGCTTTTATCATTTGAACTTTCCATCATGAATGTCGTATATAAAGTTTTTTAATATACGTATATTAACTAGGAGAAACTAACTCAGAGCTCCAGGTCTTAGATTTTGAATACACATTGGGATATGTTTTAAATGTCAAAATATAAAATATCGTAATTTTAAATCCTATTGAAAACACGTTGAAAAAACGTCAAGCTACTGATATTTTTCAGTTTATTTTAAGGAAAATTTATAACATTAAAAACTCAAATAACGACAATGTATCTAAATTGGAGCTGTATTTTGCCCAGACTTTATATATCTTTTGATCCCCAACTGTAAACTGATATATTTTTTCAAAAAAACGAAAATATTTTAATTTCGTAACAAAAACAAGTAAAAGCTTATTTTTCAAGTTTAATATTTCATATTTTTAATATAGTGTACATAAAGTGGCACTTTACATTTAGCAGAATATTCAAATGCACTTTTACCAAAAACCACTATTACAGATACATACAAGATCTTTTCAAACTTCTTGAAAATGGTTAACAAATAACCTTTATTTCATTAAAATAGAGCTAAAAATTTTAATAACTTATATTGTTAAATGTTTAAGATTAAAATTATAATATTTAACGTATTTCGACACCTAAAAACATATTTGAGCAACAATAAAAAATCACTTTTAACTGTTATAACTTTAGATGTTACTACCGTTCAAAGAATAACAAAAGTTTGTTAGAATATCTTTACGAACTGTAGCTTTAATTTTGTAGAAATTTTTTAAACTTTTCTAGCAAAGTAAATCAAAACTGATTTTTTTTAATATAGTTTTTTACCTTTATAGATGTTTATACAATTATTATAGGCTAATTTATTTACATTTAAAAAGTAGTACCTTTTTTCAAAATTTTTTAAAATTGATAATATGTAGAGCTCGAGTTTGTCTAAACAATAGAAACTAACGCTCCAATTCAGTTTAAATTTTAATTAAAAGATTATGAGGAAGAAAGGATTCTCAACGAGCCAAGATATCGAATTGCAGTATTTTTATTTTATCGACATTTCAGCGGATTGACAGCTCCCTCTTCGGGGTTTAAAAATAGTTGAAAAGTTACATGGTAAAATGAACCGGTATTCTGACACTATTCAAGTTATTTCACAATTCATTTGTAAAAAATATAGTTCGATTCCACGAAATTTAATACTTTACTGCATACAAACTGATCAGTCGCCTTTTTGATACTCACCCCTATATATTTTTGCTGTTCAATAACACTTTGTAAGGGGTGAGAATCCGTAAATTTGTACAAATTATAAAAAAGTTACAAATAAAATAAATCAAAAAATAATTCTAATGTTTTAAAAAGGGTAAAATAAGAGTTTATAAAAATTATTTGCAAATTCGAAAAAATTTCTAAAGATTATTTATATCTAAAAACTAAATTCTATTTTCCTTTGCGAAACGAAAATTTCCGTAAATAAAACTCGGAAAGTCTCACTCCATTTGAAGAGACTTTCATGTAAAAAAGTAAAAGTCGATAAACTGAGGTCCATTAGGGGCAGACGGGGTAAAGAGCAGCGCCGATAGCTCGAACTCGTTCGTCGTTTTCCGCGTAATAGTCGCACGGCAAAAGAGTTCCCCTGCTAATGACTTGCTCGCTCTCAGTACAGATATATACACATCGAACGTTGAGAAAGGAAGTGAAGCCAGACAGCCAAATCTTCAGCTCTTGTGTTGAGAAAATCTTGTTCATAAATAAATCGTAGTTCGGCGGCAGAGTGACGGATATTGAGGGAAAAAGTAGAGACATTCTGGAGGTTTACATTTAATTAATTAACTAGTCGATGGCAACGTACTCTAGGCTTCCAAATATAGAGTACCAGAGGTAGCAGAAAACACTTTTAAAGTCAAACCGGACTAAGGCTCATGAAAGTCAATTCGAATCGACCACCTCGAAAATTTTCAAGAGTTTTGCAGTCTGCGAGAACGTATAAAGTGTTGGCAAATTACTATTTATCATTGAAGCTATTATTATAGTACTCGAAAATCTATACTGCATTTGTGTATAAAATCGATAATATTTAAAAACTCTAAAAATAGTTAGTAGTTAACATATTTTTCCAATGAAAAAATGACAAGATTTTTTTTTAAATTGAAAGCGCTTACAGTAGATTTATCGAGAGCCAACAAATACATAGAGCAGTATACGTTTCCGCTATTGATCCTCCAGTGTACCACACATTGGAACACGGACTTCTCCAGAGTGTTCGTTTTGCATTGAAATTCGAGCAGCGTATAAAGCTTGTCGCCTCCACCAGCGGCGGCGCGATATCAAAAAGCTCTTTCGCAAGATCAAAGGATCCTTCAATTCACATTACTCTCGCTCCGGTCTGATGTTGTAAAGGCCTTATGGTCTCAACTAAACGACTTCGCACACTGTGAAAACGCTAATGGATTTTGCGATTTTTTTACCCGAGGATACTTACGCGTTACTCATCTAACCTCGGACTCAGGACTTAAGTATCTAGTTGCTTCACTTGATAAATCGAGAACTTATCGCGCTGATAAGCGAATCTATAAGATTGTCCTATTGACGTACCTATATGCGATCCACTTTTGCGTCATAAAGAATGACACAATAATGCACAATTATAGTTTTTTATCAAAATGTACTTTCTTGATTTTGTATAAAACATCAAAATATCAAAGTAAATGCAAAATAGACACTTTTATTGTTCAACTTGATGAAATCTTCAATAATATAAAAGAAAAAACGCAAATCTATAAAAATATAATAGAAAAAAAACACTCAATTAATGTCCGTTCAATATATTATTTACACTGGAATGCACAAAATTATATAATAACATTCTTTGTACTAAGGCACAATGCACACACTTAAAAGAAATAGACGGCTTGTAGAATCGTAGCAAGCACAACCAGAAGTAGCGATGACGACGAGTGCAAATAATCAGCAGCACCTATGCCATAAGGAGTTTGGCGAATGGTGAAATTAAAATTGAGATCCTTAACATGTCGTTTGAGCCAGGAACGATAGAAGTAGACATCAGAATAGAGACCGGGCAATCTAGGCCAGGCGCATCCCTCGCCACCAGAAACGACACCGGTCAGGAAGCCGTTACATAGCATACCGCCACCGGAGTCACCCTGTATAAATACAAAAAATTCACATTCAATATCGTATTAGAACTATATTACAATTTACACATGGAAATAACTTGTGCAATTTTTATTGTTTATTTATTGTTTGTAACAAATTTATAAAATCAGGATGCTATATAAAAATGGAATGTTTTCTTCAATAAAAAGGTAAACAAATTATAAATCCATTTCTTTTTTTTCTCTTTTGTTTTTTCTCTTATACTTTTTTATAGCATCGCTATTGGTTAAATATGCTTCTGTGCAACGAAATTTTGCATCGTTTAAAAGCACGACCATTTTTTCATAGAAAAAAGGAGAAATATGAAATTTGAAAATGCGTTTCAATACAAACATACCTGGCAAGCATCTCGACCACCTTCCAAATAGCCAGCGCAAAACATACCAGCTGGCATACTTGTATAATTCTGCATAAGATATTTACACAGATTTATGGGCAGTAGAGGAACATCGACGTACAATAAATTTGGACTAACTTCATTAGATCCCTAAAAGAAAAATATCAATTCTTCATTTAATTTAAATTTAAGAGAAAGTAGCAGCAGCAGCAGCAATTGTAACAAAGAAAATCTACTATAATATCTATTAGAATTATTTGCAAAATTATTTGCAAAGTAGTTTTCAGTTATCTATAAATCTTAATAAAGATTATTGCATATTTTGTGCGTGGATGGCAAGATACTTACAAACATCTGATAACCCCAGCCAGAGACCTGGCACATCGTTCTATCAGCCCACTTTCCAGGAGCAATTTGTATCGGCTGTACGTAGGGGTCGAATTTTAATGAATCGGTCAGCTGGAATAATAAACATAGGGGGTATTTATAAGTGTTTCAAAGATCGTGATATTTGGTGATACTACAAACCTTTAAGAGAGCGACGTCATTTTGCAGGGTACGGATGTTGAACGATTCATGGACAATAATCTCTTCGACTTTACTCCATTGTCGGGAGTAGTACGTACTCTTGAGGACGATCTCTCCAGCTATTACTAATATTGTATACGGCTCAAGTTGTACAGGTTTTAGTTGGCTAAATCACAAAAAGGCGGGATTTAATGTATATTTTACAATACTTTACGAAAACATTTTAATAGCTCAATATTTTGATTTGAATTAATTACTTATCAAACATGCAGTGACCGGCACTGATAATCCATTTGGGCGTAAGTATGCTGCCCCCACAAAAATGAGACTGCGAATATCGACGTCTCAAGGATACCTAACACACAAATATATATATGAAAGTTAATATTATTTTAACGTTTTACAAAGCGAAGTTTTATCAGAGTAGAAGCAATTTATGTTTCTTACCTGTTGCGGAAATTGTCCAAGCTCAGCTTTCGTTCCGTTCACAATGCGACCTGGCACCATCTTTGGCGTTTCCGCCGTGCTAGTCGTTCTTCTTCCTTCTGAAACATTGATACTCCTGATTTTATCGCTTGTTTTGCCTCCTAATGTACCATTCTTACTAATGATATCCGTACTATTACTGTCACCTGTAATTTAATTATGAACTTTACATGTTGCTGCTAAGTTTTTAAGTAAGTAATTTCAAGAAGAAATGACGAAATTTACTAACCCGCTATCAACGTCGAAAATAGCGTCGAAAAGCACAATAGCAATAGCACGCGTTTCCACATTGCACCAGTTACGACAGGTCGATTTACTCACGGCAAATGACCGGTGGCAGCAACATTGTTCGCTTTCAACCCGCGGTTATCTGCGCCTAGCCTATCAGTTATTTCATATAAATCGATAATAAGAAAGAATTCAAGCTCTTATCTCGCGATCGCATTTAGAGAGAAATTTTCCTATTTTCCGCAAGTATACCTTTGTTTGTACCGACTATTCGTTTCACTGAACTCGTAAACTTGATCTTTAGAAATATTTTTTCAAAAGTAAAGAACTACGAGTAAAATTGACAAGCGATGCATTACGTCAGTTGACAGATTTAAATCACCGCGTTCCAGCCTGTTATCGAATCCGAAACAAACTCTTGAAATTAATTCAATTACTAGTGGACACAATAAGCTGTTGATTGAATAAAATTATACCTAGAAATACGATAAATCACGTAATACGATAAGGCGCTAAGAAAGCGAAAAGGCTTTAATGGTGTTATCGATTATTAAAAATTAGGAGATGATAAGCTAAAAAAACGTGTTATGAAATAAAATATATCAGCACATCGGTAATGATTTATCAATTTTTATTTATAAAACTTTAAATCAATTTAATTCTAAATCACTCGATATCTCGACCGTTCCTTTTGCGTCGCTTTAACGAAATAGAAAACATCTAGTCGAAACGTAAATCTAGGATGGCGAAAAGTGGAAAACCTCGCTCAAGCAGACAACGACGTCGCAAGCCTTTTTCTTCGGCGCTTAAGATAACGCGCAAAATGCGCCGAGGTTGAGTAATGTCCGTCGCTTTAGCGCTCGCAGCTATCAGCGGATATTCCGATGAGCCGCCTCGATAATATCGTCGGCGTGTAACATCTATCGAGATTCGCGTGGATCTACCAATTCTTCACTGCTGTTTGTCGACCTGGACGAATTATCTACTTCTTTAATTGTTTGTATTTTTAACTTTATTTAGTTCACTACAAGTTTTTTGAGGATCTTGAAAAAAAATTTTTTATTAATCAAGAGAAAGTTTTTAGTCACACAAAGATATCAATAAGATAATTTTCAACACAATTCTAACAACTTTTTTCTTTTTTCCATTATCTCACTGACTCATTTACAAGTACGAGAATTCTACTTTATTGTTTGGAAAAATACATCAGCACGGATGTTCTTTTAGCCGATGTTCTTGAACCCAATCCTCGATGAGTCTCCGAACGTCAGCAGCGTCATGGTCGCGTCGATAGACTTCAGTCATCGGGAAAAGCATCGGCTCCGTTGCAGACTAGACGACTTTATCTCACAAAACGAGCGCCTTTCGATCTCTGCTTTTTGTCCGTCTGCGAATTCTACATAGAGACGCAAGTCCGGGCTGACCGGGCGATTTTCATTGAAATGAGCTACTCTTGCGCTTATTGCAAGCTTGAACTTTTCAAAGTTCAAAATTGTCCGAGTTAAATAAGTTTGGAACGAAATAGCCATCAATAACAATATTATCATTTTATCAAAATAACACGTAGAAATGATAAAGATCAAATCGAAATTCTAGGAATTATAAACTTTTATAAAGGTTATTTTTGATACATTCAAGTAGTGATAAAATCTGCTAAAGATAACTAAATACTCACTATTTATTGAAAATAAATTCATACTTCCAAATAACATTCCTTTTCGTGTGTATACGTTAAAATAAAATTTTTTCTCCGCTAAGATATGTATTCTTATCTATAGAACACATTTTAGTATTTTGATAAATATTTTTCACTGAGAAAGTACGTTTGATAATTAATTCTTAAATTATAATATTATATATTATATATGACAGTAGAAGTAAAAATTAATGACACATCCCAATTGAATCGTAATTGTTTAATAACTGATTGAAAATGAGTGCTTTTGATGTAACTGTCAGCAATTCATTTAATACAAAACGTTGTTAAAATTTGCGAAAAACCGCCAGCCGGCGTCCAACTTAATTTTCATTAATCCCATCAATCAAGCGAGCCATCGAATGAGCTTTGTCGGAAGGACGGCACTTAATAATTCCATCATGAATGACAATTTTTAAAGGCGAATTTTATCGTTATAACGGTACCGGTAATTCGACTAATTAAAAGAGCGGGTGCAGATAGCGCTGCACATGGCTGGGCAAGCCATGTGCACGGGCAGACAGGTGCGCATAGGGAGGTCGATCGAATTTTCGGCCCATCCGCGAGCGAGAGAGATGCTATCTAACCGCGCGTATATATATAAAGCGAGGTGAAAGTTTCGGGCTGCAGGCTCGCGACAATTCGGCGAGGTTAACGCACGCGTTATTTTCGGAGGCCGGCTCAATTATCACGTTTTGCTAAATGATTCAACGCTTCCTTTATGCATACAATTTTTTCATCGGCAAGTGCGCGCAATTCGAGGCAAAAAAGAAGAGGCTTGCACAACGCGTGCGCGCGAGCTGCATCGCGCAGCGATCTTTTTTTACGAGGGGATATTAAGGCTACTTAATTCGCTTGCAAATGTTGATAAAAAAGGCGCTTTATTGTGGCTTTTATCCGGCAAAACTTTTTTATTCAGCCAAGGTATTGAAATTTCGTAAATACTAAGTGGATTTTCTTTTTTGATATTTATGTAGTTCTTTTGCGTTATCATTGCTGAGTACATTAAACGATTGCAAAAGAGATAAAAGGAACATTGTTGGTAAAGAAAAATAATTGATTGAAACTTAGCTTGATTAGAGTTGAAAGAGTTCCGGAATTATCGATCGATAAATCTTACTCTGAAGCTATTATTTATAAATCACGATTTGTTGTAATTAGCGAGCGAAGTGTCGATCTACCCGCATAAAAACTTCATGTATCAACAATATTAATTGATTTATAAAGAAAATATATCTATCCCAGTTCCAGTAGCCAACGATTCTATCTAAGCCTGTTTAAAAAAATTACGGACACCTACGCAGCGCAAATGACAAGAGAGAAACGACAAGAAAAAAAAAATCAACATTGAGTCTCGTATATAAGTAAGCACGTGCCGAGCGCTCGAGGTAATACGAGTTGGACACCTGGACACCTGGACTCTGCGATCTACATTGGGTGTCTGATTAATAATGTTTTCGCTAACTCGAGGCACGTGAATGCGGCTGAACTTATTTGTGCGTTCGTGCACGTGATAAATCTTCTTATCAGTGACAGAATTCTAAAAGCTATTTTGAAGTGACTAATTATACACTCAATGAACACGTTGGCTATGCAGTGTAAAAACTGTCAGGCAAAGGAGCTAATGAACGCGTGACCTGTACTCAAAGCTAGCCCAAAAGAAAGCTCGATATCTGCGAATCAGGCCAGAAGGCTGATTTTTTGATTCTCATACTTTTTGAGCTTTTGAAGCTCCGAGACTGGCTGCACATATTTCAGGGTCCTCCTCCGCACGTCTGGCCACGCCATTAGCATCGACCGCATCGCACGTGCAGGGCCGCTCCCTACAGCGCTCGATGCGCTTGTACGGCGTGCCCGTGTCGGTTTATCATATGGCCTCTCTCGGCGCGACTGCACTGCATAATTAGCTGCCGGCAGCGCGCAAGCCACTTGTCAGCAAAGTCTGCGTTTAATGGATAGACTGCAACGAGACTCTACTTTTTATACTTTTGGCTTTGTCGATTACGCGCTTTTTTTTCTAGTCTTTCACACGAATACGGTATTGAAATACTTCTTACGAGGCTATATAGAAAAAAATATTGGTTTAGACCCGAAAAAAAACTGAAACGGAAAGCCGCAGATTTGTCTTAATTTCTATCAAGTGCAGTCACGTCCGGCCAGATTTCGTCCACAGTACAGGGGCTTGAGCTACAATGGGATTACCTGGCTAGCAGCGGTGAGCACGTGCAAAGCTCTCCATCGAATTTATCGTCGACTATGCGCTCGTGTTGCTCGGCCGAATGAAAACTTGTGTGTAAAGAGCTTGCAGGGATTTAGCGCGACCCGGCGAGAATCAGCGGGAAAATCGCTTTTTGATGCCTGCAGTAGCTTCGTCAAAAGATATTCTATGATAATTATTTTTATGTGAGTAATATACGTTAAAATTTACTTGAATTTAAGAAACGTAATGTTTTGTGAAATTACAAATTTTTTTCTTGACTTTATTAAAATACATGTAGTTTTTTAGATAAGATTTTTAAAAAGCATTTAAACTCATAATGTTTCCGCGGTAATGCATTTTTAATTGTATATTAACGTTATTAAATTTACATATTATCTACATATAATTAATAGTTTCATATATTCACGTTGCAGACATTTTTTATGAGTAACAGTTTAAAATACAATTATAATTTTGATTTCCAACACAGGTAGCTTTTTAAAACGAGGAAAAAATATGTATATTATGGTATACAATTTTCTTCATTCATGAAAACGATATTTCCGTCACGGTACAGTACAAGCAGTTTTTTATTTAATTACTAAATTCAGTATTTACCGCAGTCTTAATTCATTAAAATGTTTCCACTTATTAATTATTATGATTAGAAGAGATAAATCAGATCGCGAGCAAGCATGTAAAAATTAAGTTTTCATAACGCAGGCACTTTGCGGCTGATTGCTTTTATCGACATAATTCATAGCAGGCGGCGAACTCTCAGCATATTTCTTTCTCGGCTAAGGCAATTTATAGTTTAATAGTACTTTTTATATTCAAAGACCGCTCTCGGCAGGAACAAAGGAACCCTCGCTCACCACACTCCCCCCTTGGAGCAAGCGAGCTTCGACCCTTGTATCGGCCTCGCGGAAATTCGTACGTTAAAATGGAGTGTTGAGTTTGAAAAATCACTGCGCGCCTGCTTGGGGATAGAACTTTGCTTTTTCTTTGTCGCACGCGCACGATCAACTGAAATTTGGATTTATGCGAGAACGTGCCTAAGCGCTGCTCGCTATGAGACTTTCGTAATACGCTTTTCTCCTTTTCCTTCTGACTTTTTAAGTTGACCGTCGTGAGTTTTATTTATTTCGTGAAAATAAAACGCAATCGACATGAGCGAGCTTGAAATATTAAATCTTTAACTTAATATACGTGTGAGTAATAAAGGTAAATTTAGTTGGCTCCGAAATTGCAGTCTCTCGTAGCTTAAATCGATCAGCAGAATTTATCAATAGTAATAGAGTGAATTTCGCTAGTATATGTATTAGCAAAATTGCCGGGATCTCTCCTTAATCTATTCAATATTCATGGAAGTTAGTGGGAGGCGTGTCGCTTGCGCGCGCCACTGAGAGCGAGCAAAGCTCCAAATATCCTCGCAACGGCGCCGTCAAATGATCCGGCCGGGATAACGGCCATGCACGCGGCTTTACCAGACAAAGAGATCGTTAAGGGATCTCGAGCTGTATATCGAGCTACTCTTACAGCCAGCTATACCGTTTTCCTAATTTTGCCCGCAGTGAAAGGAATAATCTAATAATTTGCTGCATCCAACTATACAATGGTAGTTATTACCTTTAGCAGTTTACTTGCAAACTTGAGCTATTATATAGAATTTGGTAGTTTAATGGAATACTAAATAATTGAAATCTGTTAGAGTAATTCATTGGCTTATTTAAATAATTAAAAAGTTAACAATTGTATTAGGTAGTAATTCGGGATTTCAAACGCAATAGTAGAGCAAACATATGATTTATGCACATTACTGAATAATCCATAAATTATTAGAAGATAAATTCATTCTAATTTACTAATTAATGCACAATAATTTCTCTTAAATCATCATACCAAATCTTAAAATTCAAAATTTTGACCGTTCAGCTTTTTATATTTTGAGTTGCGCAGAATATTCATACTTAAATGACAAAGTTAAACTGAACCTTTAAAAAATATTGAATCTACAACTTTTTACTCTTCTCCTCAGTGTTTCAAATCCAGAACAGACTGTCGATTGCTCACACACTTCTGCATTCAACCACAGCTCGCACGTCACGTTCCACACCTTCTCTCCATTTTATAACCCAGAGTCCTAGAAATTCTCTTGTTTCGTATCCTCGAGGTGCTGTCCGCGAATTATTGAACATAACGGTGGAAAAGATCGTGCGCTATACGTCCACGTTATGATTCAAGGGCGCGATGCGCGCAGGCAACGTGAGTCGATTGCAAAGAGGATGCGGCGCCTGGAAGCTTAGCTGTATACGCAGAGTCACACGCGCCTGTGCGACTTCTTTTTGTCAGCCGCCCGAGCACGAAGCACCTTTTCTCCTCGCGCGGGTGTCGTGTTTATTCGAGGATCGTGTTGAGAGCTGCGAGCTTTGCGCAAGCAGCTAAGATTTTTTCGTAGGTGTTGCAGGTTTTAAACTGCTAGTGCAAGCTCTTGGTAAATCTTGGTTATTTTCTTAAAATTTTCTGATATTGACAGTTTTTTTAACTGTTTGTAAAGTAAATCAATATAACGTTAATTTGAAATAAAGGTAATGAAAGTAAAAGAATGCCAAGATATATTATTCCAAGTGAGAAAAGGCATGAAAAATTAAAGTGAAACAAGATAATTTTTTCGTCTCCCAAAGGAAAGGCGCGAAATAACAAAGGTGCGATAACGTAGGAATACCGTGCGCTCGTCGTGGCGACGTTTTAATTTGCCGCCGAGTAGATTTGGTGGGCTTAAAAATATTTATTCATCAAGGTATTCGTCTCGGGTAAAGGAGCATGTATATGTGCTCGCAAGGGTAAAGCTCTCAGGAGGCAAGGACATAAATAGAGAGAAACTGTCCTCTGTTTCGTCAGAGATCACTTCTTGCTTCTCTTGCTGCTTGCTTATTCGTATAAATTTCATTCGCGGACTGACTATACCGCTATTCTCATTCGTAAGACTAAAATACTAAATGAAAATTAAGAAAATGATGTTTGTGCTACTCTGTTGTCTAGTCTTTTTAATCATTAGCTGTATTATACAAAGTAATTAAAAGTGTCGACATACTATTCCACACACAACAGAAATTAGTCGTAGTATAATGAACAATGAAAATTAAAATAATGGTTAATTCAATTTTATCGAATTAATTTTAAGTATAAAAGTAAGGGAAGTATAAGTAAAGAAAGGATGAAGGTATAAAAGCTCGGCGCGCGTCAGTGAGTGTATACGGCAGACAACTGCAGTTATTACGTTTATGGGAGTGGCCTTGTCGAGTCTACAAGCAGACACTTACTACATATTAGCGAGTCTTGAGACGACCGTTACTACTTTTCAAGATAATCCAGGGAACTTAAGCCCTGCGCAGCGCGCGGCCCTTTTTTCTCCGAATGTAAGCTTGCAGCCGAGCGCCAGGCTTTCCCGAGAAAAGCTTTTGTCTTTCTTTACCTTATGTCTTGTACTCGTTCCTTATTTAATCAAATGTAAAATCATCATTTAATCAGAAAAAATAATTTATTCCTGATTTTTAATTTTTTTTAAAGAGTTTTTCTATAATAAAATAATCTTTTAAGATAAACAAAGCTATTTTCATCAGAAAAGTCCAACAAAGAAGAGAAATGGCAAGATGCGCGAATCATTTGTCTTCCTTCTTTATTCAGCAGCTATAACATGATACGGGGCCAATATTAATAGGCCGCTTTTCCCCAGTGGACCGATCCACTATCACCGTATAAAAGTTATAATTATTGCAAGCAGGCGTGTGTCCATCTGTGTACATCCTGCAGGACAAAATTGGACCTAATGCCATAAACGATGATCCCTCCTCCTCGTTCTCTTATTCGCTCCATTCCGACTCTCAATTTACGCGTCTATCCCCAAAAGAGCCAAAATTTTCCCATTAACTGAAGATTTCGTAACGTTTAGCGTCGTTGATCGGGCGCACATTTTTTCGGAATGCAGTTAATAAGTTATGTATAGCAGAGAATCGTCGGAAATTATTTAGTCCATTCTTTTAGTCGGGTGAAACATAACTTGTTGATCCAATATAAAACTTATAATTTTGAAATTAGTAAACAAATTTTGCAAATTTTTCTAAAATTGAAAAATATATTCAAATATATAATAATGAATATAGCCGGCACGACACAAGCGCGCATCCAACTGGTTCAATTGTTGATACCAACGGACAAAAAGTAAAGTAGTCAAGCAAATTCCATTACTTGCCGCGGATTTTTATCAAAAAAGAATGTATGCACCACGTTGATACAGGTTTAAAGTGCATAAGTCGAGATTACATAAAAATGTATTTCAGAGCAAGTGTATATATCTAGAGAGTATCATTGGTGTAACTTTCTTTAGTCGAGTCTATTTAGCTGTACGTATAGTAACACGTGTAAATCGCGATAACATGAAAAATGTATCCATTTAGAAATCGAAATATAACAGAAAATTCACGTGTACGCGCACGGATAATTTCGACATTTTTGCAACATACTGTAAGAACATCATAAAACGATTTCCAAAGTATGGCAATAAAGCAAGAAAAGCAAATACAACGTTCCGTTTGATTTTACACTAATACAAACCACTTGGCTCATTTCTTTTGACAATTTCAGTCGTGTTGGCGTGCGTATTTACACATAAGAGCGATAGCTGCGCTTGACATTAGCGACTCCGCTAATCCGATTTTACGTCTCACGGTCTGGCCGCGTATACACACACATAGTTATGTACTTCCTCCTGGCTTAATTTCCGACTCGCGGGCGACATTCGATCCGCGTTGTACTGCGTCTCTCTTCTCCCTCTCGCTCTCCACGAGACTAGGAGAGAGCGAGAGACAACTCGTTTAATGTGATTTCGCAGGAGCGCGCCTAGGGAATTTATTTAATTGGCATTTGCCGAAGTAGTTTTTTGCGCGCCACGAACTTTTGCAGTAGTGGAGTTTAATTGCGTCGTTATCCATCAAAGGTTCATTAAACTTTGTTAATGATTTATAATAAAATCTTTAGAATAATGAAGAATTGTCATTCGATATATTTTAAATTCAGTGAAAATTTTGTTTTAATAATAATTTTATTAATAATTTAAAAACAGTGATTGGTAGTTTGTGATTTCTTTTCCAAGTTTGATAAGGCCTTTAAATCTGAAGTTATATGTAATAATATAATTTTAAAAATTTTAAATAAAAGTGATTTTCATGTAAGATTTAACTTTAAAATCAAATAATTCCTCATTACTTTGTAAATAAATATTATATAATAAAGAAAGCGATGTTTTTTTATAATCTTCATAAAATAACATAAATTTGAATTTTTAAATTTAATAAAATGCAAATTCAATAAGTAATATTGATAATAATGTTTCAGAATATCTATTTATATAATGTAGCTATTAAGTTTGAAGCTAAATGCAAACGAATTGACAGCGATTTTTTCATTCCTCTCGAAATCGTTTTTCACAATATCTCTCCATTAAAATCAACCGTGACTCCCATCTTGTTGTACGTGCAAGCTCGTCAGTTCGCTCGACTTCAAATTCTGACTTGCGCATCATCCCCGGAAAGTTGGAACCGTCAAGCCGTTGAGCGAGCTACAGAAGGCTTCTCCAAAGTTGGCGCTGAAAATTTCCTACGCCACATTTCCCGCTGTAGGAAGCACAAGCGTCGAGAATCGCGTCGACGAAGCTTCGCTCTACCCTGGGCCCATCCTTTCTTCCTCCTCCTCCAGCTTCTTCTTGCTTTTTCGTCTTCTTCTTGTCTCGTTACGGATGCCCGAGCGTCTCGGGCTACTTTCGCTGCGCGCAGTTGCCACTGTAATTCCCAACTCTCTCCTCTCTCGCGGGCAACTTTATCGACTCGGGGCTGTAGGGACTGCCTCTCTCTCTCTCGCTCGTGAAAATGCTTTTCTAACTTCTCTCGGGGATTCCGCTCGGCAGATTAGTTGTTGCAGCTTGTTTTGTACTTTTGATTGCGTTCTATTCTCCTTTATTTTTTCTCCTTTAATTACACATTTTCATTCTGCAAATACTAACTTATTTATGCGCCATTCTTGTTTACGGGCTAGTTCATTTGTTTGTACGCTCAAAGCTGCCGTTTCATTACCAAAATTGTGTCTGAATAAAAGGTGCTTTAATTCCAAATGCATTAGTTCAAACCCAACTCCAAAGCCATTTCCATTCCCCAATCAATGCTCTTTTTACATCAAAGACGCAAAAAATATTTCCACCCAACTCTCAAACCCCCCCGACTCTCCTTCTTCAAACACAAAATAACCAAGCGCAACTTTTTAAAAATTTTACAACTCTCTCCCTTCACGTCCACCAATTAAAAAAAAAAAGCTGCGAGCCTCAGCATCATCAGCGAATCCGATTGATTAACGAAGCGCGGAATCAAATTGAAAGCCTGCGCTCGCGCTACAAAGTTGAGCGCGGGGATTCGAGTTTAATTACTCGAGCCATTCAGCTCGTTCGAGGAGAATCTGAAAAGGGGCAGCGCAGCTATCCCTGTTTACGTTTCGATGTGTTTGTAATGAGTTGGCGGTGCCGAGCTGCCTCCCTCATAAACGGCGCGTCGATGGAACTGGAACAAAAGAGGGCCCCGAGGGGGTCAGTGCGGCGACTACAAGCTCGCCTCGAAGATGAGCCAGTCTAGCGCGAACAAAGCGATATTGCCTTAGCGTTTTCGAAGAGCGATCGTTTTTCTTGGCAATTCATTGCCCGGGCTTATTGGCTGCCGATCCTCGACTTTTTTGCGAGACTAGGTGATTGGGAGCTTTCGGAGGGATGAATAAACCTCGTGCTATGCTCTTCGGGAATAGAAGCTTGTTTTTTACAATGGAGCGCGAATTGCCTTGTTTAGTGAAACACGGACACGATGTGTATAGCAGAATTACAAAAATAATATTAGCAAATACATGAAAATTCGTAAGATTTTAATTATCAGAAGAGTATTAAAAATCAAAATGAACAAGTTAACTTAAGACACATAGTAGTAAAATATATTTTACTTTTAGAAATAATAAAAAATAAATTCGATTCATTTAAAGTTCTTGTATTATGCTATTTACGTATTTATTTGGAACATTTGAGTGGACTGTATTGTGTTTCAAGCATTTGATACTGTCCATCACAGTGAGAAACTATGAATTTTTGCTTTTGTATTCATTTACCATAGGTTTTTCAACCAAACAATACGGCCATTCAAATCTATTTGTTTATTGAGTTCAACTCGGGCTGAATTCTTCAAGCCAATCGTGAACCCTTCGTAATAAAAAAATATTGACGTTTCTATTTTTAGAAGAGTTTAAAAAGCTGAAAGCACGTTATTTAATTAACTGATTGAAATACGATCTATGGCTTCCCAATCGTACTGCATAACACTATATAAGTCTTCTTTTCATGTTTTCAAAAAATTGCAAAAATGTTTTTATGATTAATAGAACTGAGATCGGAGAAAAGGGATTAAAATCCAATAAATGTGACCATAATTTTAAGCTTTATACTCTTTTCGCTTACTGCAAACAATTGAAACTTACAAGTTAAACCAAAAGCTCGAAAAATTGATCAAGAATAAATTTACCCTCTTTTTTCATTGTTCATTTGATATAAATAATAATAAAGTATAGTGAAACAAGAAATATTTATAAATTGTAAAAGCATAATTAATATTATTATTCTATTATTTAATCGTTGTATAATCTATTGCTTTGTCTGTTGTTATACATTTTTTCTTGTCGACATAATTAGATATCCTCATTTTTGGTGATAATCCCTGAAATTAAGATTTTTATATGAAAACTTATCACTAAGGTTGGTAAAACAAGTTTAACTTAAATAAATAAAAGCAGTTTATATAGTATTTATTATTATATTTAGCTTATAATGGATTTATCAAAAAAATTTAAACGATTGTTCAAAATTTAGTCTAGGTGTGATACCTCTGGATTTGATAAAATTTGAAATTTCTTATATAAAAGAAAAGTCTTCAAATACTACAAAAAATGTAAGCTAGATTTTCAAAAAATATACTAATTTAATTTTTGTTTAAATTTAAGGAAAAGCTTTTGGCCAACGCACTGTTTATACTTACACATAACTGAAAAAGCGAACAAAATTCTCCTTACCCTTAGAAAAATCAAGAAAAAAGGTTCACATTGCTCCCTAAGATAACGTACATAAATTGTTCCTCCCTCCCTTTGTAACTCGATTTTAATGGGGAGATAAAAGGGGAACAAAAGATTGTTTGTGATAGACTTTTCCTAACGACTATCGAGTACCCGCGAGAAATGTAATTCGAGCTCGTTGTGCCGTCTCAATCCTCGATAAAAGTAATTAGTCGTCGAACAAAATTCGCGAGACAGGAACCCTTTTTAAGCGTAAAACTTGCATCAGTTTAGAAGCGAAACATCGTCTATCTTTGTATTATTCATGAACGCGAGTATCGCTAACTTTATGTAGGGTCGGGGCGGCCGAGACTCATGAGCCAGATGAGTCTTAAAGGGAACACGATCTTTTAGGGCTGAATCATTAACGATACAATCTCAAAGTCGTGAATTGTCACCTTTCGCGACTTACAAAACAGTATTTTACAGCTTTACTAAGCGCTTACAAAATAGTAATAAAAGAAAAAATGATTAAACATCAAAATATCTTAACAACGAAAAATATTTTTAGATTTTCGCGCTAAATCGAATCAGGTAAATGTTCAGGGGCGATAGGGAGTTCTTTTTTTGAGGCATTGTCGCGAAACGAGAGCGATAGACGAGGGCTTTTCGCGATTCGCCGTCAAAGGGAAAATCCATTATGGGAAAATTCGTTTGATCGTGAGCCCGAGCACAGGACGCGCGCGACGGGAGAATTTCATTTTAGGCGTTATGGAGCGCCTGTGGTTCTTCAGACGCACTCGGGATACCAAGAGACAAAGGATTTTTGCCTTACGAATTTTTTTAAATAAAAAAGAAAACCATTTGCTTTCAGTGATTCTTTTTGGCTTTGCCGTGCTTTCAAGGTAATCGAATTTGCGTTCTAAGTGCTACGATCCGAAAGATACTGAAAGAAGGTTTTTAAAAAAATACGTACAATTTTGTAATTTTTGGGTTTGTAAATTTTTAAGAAATTAGAAGCAAAAGGGCAACTTTCTTTCCTTTTTTCTGCATGAAATCGCGATCCTGGACTATTCACCACAATTTTGTTACATCAAAGAAATGAAAAGTAGAGTCTCTTTCCTTCGCAATGTATATTTTTCGTTTCAACGCGCTTGACCCCTCGGGGATTCATTTTACGAGCGGATGAAGAGCTTTAGAGAAATATCTGTAAATAGAAAAGTCGAAGAAGTCTAAATGCTATTTGCTTGTGCTGCATCTTCAAAATAAACTTGAAAACACTAAACTATATATTTTTAAATCTTTTAAAGTAATATTCATAAGAAAGTAAACATAACATTTAACATTGTAACAGAATAGGCAATTCCTCCATAGCATATTAACCATACTCTTGATCATAAAGGAAGCCAGCCAAGCCGAAGATATTTGGAATCAATGAACCGAAGATTTTGAAGTGAGTGCAATGATAAATCGTATAACAGATAGAGTGAAGGGCCACAGGAAGTAGAACTGCAGTCGCTGCTACGTGCTCGCTGAAAAGCGATTAGATTCGCTCGGCGGAACCTCGGAGAACCTCATGATGTGCCCACGTTCTCGAACGTATCGAAAGATGACAAATAGCTTGTTGTTTGAAGCTCGTACGAGCGTTATATCTGCTGCTGGATTAGTTTTACCTTTCCGATGCTGTGTGACTGAAATATTTTATTAATTTTTTGTCATAGAAAATTTCTCGTATCCGTGTCATAGAGAACTTGTAAATGATTATGAATGTACTAAAAAATTTTTTAACGAAATCAAATTATTTTATAAATGTAAAAAGAATAAAAAAATATTTAATCCTCATGAAAATTCAAAGTATTAAAACTACTCATAAGAAAGAAAATAAATAAAATAAAAATCGAGACTATCATTTCAAAGTATCAAGAACATATCTCATGCAATATCCAGGCTTGTCAGAGAGGCTCGATTTGCAATCCGATATGTAGCTTTCTCTTTTGGCTTGCTGCAAACGAACGATGATGAGCCGAGCTCTCCCGGTGCGCTATACGCGTATAAGCCTTGATCCTTTATTTTTCGCGACTGAGCATAATGTAAGAAAGATGCGTGGATGGATGAAAGGAAGGGCGAGGGGCGGAGAGTGAGTAATCATCCAAGTAAAAACACAGTGCAATTAATTTTCTCAGTATACTTTGTTTCTTTATCCGTTCTCACTTCACTTCCGCCATTATCACAATACGATAACGGCATTTTAAAAAATGTTTATTATAATATGTATACTTTCCTTAAAATCATCATACTCGTATTCGTCATTAATAGCGCAATGATCATTTTAATCGTCACTTTTATATTTGTAATTTTTTTTTTTGTATTTTGTGGGTCGTGGCATGTGTACAAGTATACAAATCCATACGCAATCAGTCGTACACAATTATATATTTATACACATCTATATATATAATATATAATATATTATGTTTATTCGCATATAGTTATTACACAGTAGTTTGCGTAAATTTGTTTTTTTATTTATATATCTCTATATTGTAGAGTGTTGTTATCCATACTAAACATACAAAAGCGGTATAAAGCTCGATCCTCCTCGCACACCGTTTTTATTACTGTAGTCGAACTTATAAAGCGTCGATTAATCGTAACTCATTAATTACAGAATAGAACCTAGGTAGTCAAAGAAAGAAAGAAGAAAAATACATAAACGAATAAAAGTACAATTAAATATCGCTCTTCCACAATATTTTCATTGGCGGTCGCTTTCGTCTGTTTCTAGAACTTTTCTAACACAACAAACATGGTACAATTCGCTTGAAATCTAAAAATGTATATAAGAGATCGTCCAACAGGTGACTCGCTCGGCGCGACAGCCGCAAAATCATTGATATTCCATTTACGTTCGCTCTCGCAATCTAAAACTGTAAAACGACGAGCGAGTAATCTGTTTAAAACGATTTTGGGGAGAAGCCGCTGACGAAGGCAAGATTTTCTCGAGCCCTCCGGCTACACATAATAAGGGGAGTAACACGCTGTCGATTTTTCATATACAGGTATATTAGCTGGCTCGCAGTTTGTATTCATCGACTCACCGCAAAAAAAAAAGTAAATAAAAAAAAAACTAATAAGAAATATAAAGATCGTAAACCTTTTTTCTCTCCTCTCTACAACACCGATCATCTTATTCGCTTCCTTTTGCGCTAGCGCGTCGTTTCTCTCTACCTCTTCACTCTTTTCTTTTTCCCTCCAAGCCGCTGGCGGGCGAATTTAACGATATCCGCGGCGCGATCTACGAGCGATTCTGCATTATTAGCCGAGCAAAAATTATGCCGTAAAGCGTGATTTATATATGTTTGATTTTTTTTTTCTTTTTCAAAGTAAACGAAGGTTATCGATATTTTGTACTCTTTATTGCAATGAAATTTTATTGCAACGACTTTTTCATACTTTTCTTCATATATAGATTTAAATTGAAAAAGAAAAAAATTATATTAATAAAGAGAACGAAAAAAGAGTCATTTGACAGCGGCTTTTGCAGAATCGCTAACAGAATTTCAATAATCTGTTTAAAAGTCATTTTTTCTCTTCATTATAAAGTCGCCTGCGTTGATATAGCAAATCGCGTTCCGCCAGCAAAAGGTACAGCGTAGTATCTAATAACCCGAATTAGACTCTCGCCCATCAAGCCAACCAAACAGATATAGTGCAATACGATTATACACGAGACGAACTTGTCAATTGTAAACATCAACTTTCCTTAGCTACTAACGATAGGTATTATAGCGAATAGTAATAATCGTACAGTTTAATTATTAGCGATCGTTAGAATTAGCAGTAATAAGTAATTAGTACGTAGGTAATGTATGTGTTGTGTTTTTATGAGTCTGACCCCCCTCCCCTTTTTTTGCACGCACGTATATGCTATATATATCTAAACATAGTCGCTTCATTTGTGGTTTGTATTTCCTCTGTCTTGCATTTTCTTTATTTATTGTTTTCGTTCGTAAATTGTGTAAAATACTTCGCCCGTTACGCATTATTAAATCCTAGCGTGATATACAGTGATAAACAGTGCTCGCTTGATTGATTAATGCTTTTGCGCCTATTTTTGCACTTCCAGTCCTCGTTTGCTCGATTCTCACGCTCGTGTATTTTTTTTCTTTTTTTTTTCAATCAATTATGGCAATCGCGTAATTGTTCCGGCTGCAACAATTTTGATGAGTTTTGCTACTCGTTTGCGACGATTCAAACAATGGAGGACGAGAAGATTGGCAGATTTTCAAATACAGAATATCGGACTTCGGTGAAAATGACGGTCCATTGCGAGCACGCGCCCCAAAGCCACCAATCGTTTTTTTTTTCTAATAAAAACAGCCAAAGTTTAATCGTAAAAATTGAACGATTCTTCCGACTTTCATCAGCCTTTTGCTTGCATTGTTTTTTCGATAGTCTCATCTTGCCTCGGAAATTTATAATCAGTCTAAAAACACGATATACATATAAGTGTAAATTTTTTTGATCATTTTTAGTACAATTTTTTAGTACAATTTTATTAAAAAATATAGATCATCTTTTGTATATATCAGTCGATTAAATATTTTTTGCTTACATAACTACATAAATATTATTTTTCATTTTTTATCGAATTGACGATTCGTACGATGTTCGATTCTCAACACGGATACTCGAATGATCAAGCAATTCTTGAAGATTCGAGTATGGAACATCGCAAAGATCGAGAATTTCGAATTTTCCCTTATCAATTAATCGAGATTCCATTTGCAAAATGAGATTCGTTAAAAGGCTAAACGATCAGTGGAATAAGTCGTTCAATTTGATTAATTGTATTATTGTTTCCAGTGATTCTGGAACACATTTTATAATTTAGACGAAGTAGCTTTGAAAGGTGCTCGCGACTTTCCGTTTATAGTTTAAGATCAGTCAATGGTTAAAAATTGCTCAAAAATCGTAAATGTTTTTCATAATAGATTACGCTTATTTGTCAATGTAATTTTCATTATAAAAAGTGTCGATATTATAAGAGTGAGTTTATGTTTCCGGTGTCTTATTACGGCAGTCTATTGTTTCTCATTCCGCTTTGGATTTTCAAAATGCGGAATACGGCACGGTTTATGAAATATATTTCTTTTGTCTGTCTTCTACTATGCGTTATTTTTTTGTTTATGTATTATATTTTACCACAGGCTGTATTTTTTTTTTAATTTTATTGCATAACGTCAAGTTTTTGTTCCGGGAACGTTCGATTGATATAGGATTATCAAAATGGGATTTCACTTTTGTTATATATTTACATATATAGCTTATTTATCTAAAGCTCAAAGGCTTCGTTATTTTGTCTTTTCCATTTCGATATATACTAGTACACACGAGCTATGCAAAATTTATCAAGTGACCAGACATCGACAGTTTGTTCATCAACAATATTGAACCCGTCGCAAGAATCCATTTTCTGGGGTAACGTTCAAAATGAAAAATTTGAAAAGTACCTTTGAACTTTTGCTTATTACATATCACTTTACTGCATGTATAATAGAGCATCTATTTTACTTTGTATTTCAGTCAGAGATCGGCAGTATAGTATGTATTAAATGTATATTTATGAAAGTTCAACCAGAAGGATTTTGCGGCGGAGTTGAATTGTGACGATTCTGCATTGACGGCCACTCGAATTAAACATTATTATTATTATTATTGATAGTTTTCTTGAATGTTTAGGCGAATCACCACGGAGATATATAAGTGTTTTTATTTCTATATAATTTAAAACATTTTATCATTCATATCGTGATGCGATTCATTTCTTACTTTATGTCTCTTTCTTCCCCGTTTATTATTATTATTATTCTGTATGTAGGTATATATGCGCGTATAATATTCTTTTCTCAATAATCTGTAAGTTTCTTTCTTCCCCACTTTTCATATTTCGTATAAAACAGTTTTACATATTAATAATAGGTAATAATAATAATTGTAATAATCATAATAATTATAATCATAATAATGATAATAATGGCAATAGAGCAATAATAATGACAATAATTCTGATATACCAGAAAAAACATCGTTAAATATTATTCATTGTATTTCATATTACTATCTCTCTCCTTCCTCTCTTCACGCATTATATCTTCAATAATAATTAGCAATTTCTTTCTCATTTAGTTTTATTACTCTTAGCGCTTTTATCATTTTTCCTTCTCCTTTCTCTTTCCTCACTATAATTAAATCATCCTTCGATATAATATTTATCTTAAAATTTGTACTTTTGTAGGGGAGGTATTGGAAGACTCGGCTGCTTTGCGATAACGCACACCCACACACACACTCAGCCTTTCATCGTCATCACTTCCACCTGTATTATTGAATACTTTTATCGAAATTAATTATTGAACGAACTTTTATCTTTGTATTATTCAAGTTATATGAGATTTCTGAAAAAAATTCTTTTTTTGAAAAACACTTGATAAAATGATATTATAAAAAGAAAAAAAAAGGCAATGAATAAACCAAGAGTGCGATTGATCGAATTGCAGCCAGGTCTCAATCGAAAAGCACGCGCGCGCGCGATCGCCGCATGCACGCATCATAATCATCACACTTGTCGTCTCGATTTCCTTCTTATATCGTGGGCGGTGCAAGAGATTTCGTGGTCGCTCCCTCTCTATCTACGTTCCTTCCAAGCGCGCTTGTCGTCTCTTTGCCAAATTTGAGACAAGATGCGACTTTGTTTGCCGAGCACTCGAGACGTCTGCCAATTAAATTAAAGGAGCCGAGCCGACGGGATCGACGAGCCTCGTTATGTTTCTCTTGTCGATTATGATCGGAGGGGCTGGATAGAGGCTCTCCTTCCGACCTCAAAGAAGGGCAATTACGCATCGCGAAAAGAAGATCAGGGCCAAGAAGAAGGAGACGCGTACAAAGGGGGAGTGGAGTATAAGGCTTTTCAGAGATTTAGCGGTTAAAGAAAGTCAAGGATTTTTTTATTAAGATGCGGGCTCGCGTTAATGTTTCTGCACGCGCAAGTGGAAAGAAGAAGAGGAATAAGAAGCGACGAGTAGCGAAACCTCTTGCTCTGCGCCCTTTCTGTTATCTTATTTATTTTTTCTCCTTCACTCTACTCCTCTATCTTTGTCCCTGATTCAGCTGTTGCCGCCAGCACGGCCCATTATAAAACCTTTATAGTGTCCCTCTCTCCGTTTCTCCGTTCCCTCGCGGACGCTCATGGCGCGCGTTTTCTTATACGAGCAAAGAATCCTGACTTTCGATAGTCTATATATATATATATTTTTTTCTTTTCTCTATAGATATATGCTTATATTTGTGTTTCGAAGCAACGCGACCGTACGAATAACCGACTATATGTACCAATATGTACGTATACATAAGCGAGTTGTGTAAGGTGAAAAAAAAGCTGCAGACAAAGACTTTGCGCGAGCCTTCCTCTGGCCTTTAAATATGTATGTACCTACATACCGCGAAATGGAGTAATTATGTAAAGAAGCAGGACCTGGGTGTAGTGATGCAAGCTCACTTGCGAAGGGGGGGTTTTATGTATATATGTGTGTATGCTTTGAGGACGGGTGAAAATTAATCGAGAAGTGGAGAAAGCGCATCTCGCATCGGACACTGGGAGAGGACCTCTCGCTGCATGATTACCTCTACTTTTTTTTACATACATCGACGCACGCTTCATAAAGATTCAAGATCTTTTATCTTATAATTGCGGAATTTAATCGGCGATTTTCAATTTTTAAAAGCTAATTGATTTAATTTTTTACTTTTATTATTACAAGGAGAACGTGTATCGAAATTTTCATATTTTCAATAAAACATTGAGAAATTAATTATTTAAACTAATACAAGAATGTAAAAAAGTCGAGGTTTAATAAAGCGACAGGCGCATATCCCAATGTCGGCCTCTCACACTCTCTCAGCCATTCGATACATCAGACAGAGATGCACACTGCACAAGCGTGCCACTACGTTTTCTAACGAACCGCTTTTTTTAAGTTTTGAATGATTAGTGAAACACTCATTAAATTTACCTTTAAAAATTGTTTATAAATACCTACGCATATTGGGCTTGTTTATATTGAGTTAACGATTCGATTAGCATCAGACGCGCTTGTGGAACGGCTAAATATCGGATGAGATTTAAACGCATGCTCGTTATATCAAAAAGAACCGTTGGCCACCATCGTTTTTGACTTGGTCGAATCGCTAACGCATATCCAATTTATCGAACGATCAGTCTACTTGTTGGATTTTTAATGTATAATATATAAAAAAACTACCAATCGATTTACCGATTCGATTAAATCGACCTTAAATTTTTATACAAATCTTATGGAGCAATTTGACGAAAGTGTTTAATCCTTATTGAAAAATTTTGGTTTTGGTATTTCGATCCTGGTCGCAGCCAAACGCGCGATTTTTCCTTGTCTTTTTTTTTGGTGAAAGCTGTATACCGAGATTGCCGATTTCATAATGGTCGTGAGCACGCGCGCGCGATCTAGGAATTTTTACGATGCCTGAAACACGACGTCGAGGCGTCTTTTATGTATATATACGTACGCGACTTTTACGACGTTCTGCTTTATTGGCTATAAGCTATAATTACGATTAAAAAGGGATTACAATCTACGATATAATGCTTGTTATGTATGATTTTTTTTTTTTTGTTATTTTAGTCGCTCGAAAGCACGAGTAAAAGTATTTAGCTCGTTCGCGCTATAAAAAAACGCTCGCCGATTAAAGTCGCCTTAAGATTATACACATCAAGATCATTCGTGTAAATATATTTAAATATATATATATATCTAACTTTGAAAAAACGCTTACCTGGCGCTATGCTTCCTTTAATCGCCGTTTTTAGCATGCGCAGTCTACTACTCTCCGCGCGTTTTATCGGGAAAAACGCTTCTTCGCGCTCTCATTCTCGAGTTCTCGCTTCTTATATAGAGGCAGGTTCGTTAAGTCGCGCAAAAATTTGCTCAGTCTTGGCTTGTAAACATTCAAACTTTATCCGTTATAGAAAATTGCATGTAAATATATATATATGTATCGAAGAAGGGATATTTTATGAGGCATGTATAAAGAGTTGCGAGCCTAGAGCCGAGAATACGATGAAGCGTTTTCTTTTATTAGCATTAACCCGAGAAAATGCAAACTTGTCGCGAAAGAGTGCACAGAGCAGGGCAGTAAGACATGGAATTGCTATCACAATGTTACTCTCTCTTATCTCTCGTTTCCGTTCGTCCTTATCTTGGGTACTTCAATATGTATTTGAGAAGCAGCTTCGCTTCTATCTTCTCTCTTTATCTCGCTTTTGCGGCTTTTTGCTTTTGCTTTTTGCTTTTGCTTTTGCTTCGTATTTTGCCGGTCTCCAAAGGTTACATATTCCAAAAATAACTTTGCATACTCAATTTCGATATACAAGTTTTGCGAAAAATACGATAAATCTTAGAAAAGTTTTTTCCGGTATACGGTGCAGTATATAGAAGAAAAACGATTTCAGAAACACGATAGTTGACACATACAAGTGTATATTAAAGCTTGAATTTCGTAAAAAACGTTGCTTTCGTCAAAGAGGCGCGTCAGAAAAAGCCACGCCAAAACCGCCCTGCACTTTTTGAAAAACCATATACAATATATCCCCTTCTATACCGTCTGACTTATCCAAAAAGCTTATAAAAAACCGTATAAAAATTCGAGCGTACAAAATTGCTTTTGAAAAGTTTTTTCTTTCCCCATTTTTCCAGGGCTTGATAATGCCTTAAATGTTAACGTATCGCTTTCGAATACCACGTAGCCAATCAAGGATTGATTTTAAAAATGTTATTGATCATCGTCGCAGGAATGCGCGAAACAACCGATTTCTTGCCGATCTCGAACGTCTTCGATCCATATCCCGTTCATACCTACAAACACACAGAGACACGTAGACACGTGCATATTCGTCTTTTCTCCGGATTTTTCACGTGTCCCCTAGCTCTCTCGCCTCGCTCGTTCGTTCGTTTCTCACATCCCGATGGAGCGGCACTCCCATGCTTTCGTCTCTCTTCCTCTAGCTGATCTCTTTTTCCATTCCCGCGCTTTCTCTCATATCTCTCTGTCGCTCTCGCTATCTCCAATCTCTTTCTCTCTCTCTCTCTCTCTCTCGCTCGCTCGCTCGCTCTCATTCTCTGTCATGTTGTCCCGTTTGGTCCACACTACCAGCATGAGTTCGCCTCTTTGCGTCGCAAAGTTTAACGTTTGTTACTTATTTTTGGTCGCCGTCGTTTCATCTTTCTTTCTCTCTATTTCTCTTTTTCGCTCTCTCTCTCTCTCACACAGTCACACTCTCTCACCTCGTTATTTATTTTGGATCGCTTCCATGCCTGCCGTCCGATCGGTTTCCTCCTTATTAAAAAACACTTAAATCGATATCACCTACGTATAAGTAGCGTACTAGGCCTAACTCCTTTTAATTATTCATTTAATCCATTTATCATTCGTTTATATAGATTAAACTCGGAATGGGATGTGGGCTGAGGGTGTGGGATTCTACAAAGAGTAGCGTTATCGTTACACATTTTTTATAATACGCGAAATCTATTTCTATTTCTACGCGCTCTGGACGAGTAAAGAGAAATGCTGCTATATATGTACGTGTACAAACATCGATATTTTTTTTATCTTTTCAATAATGATAAACATCGACTAACGACACTGCGGTTTTAACGGTGCTGCGAAATCCAATTTTTACCTTATTTTCATCACTCTCCGAGTCTTTTATTTTCTTCAGTTTGTGCGCGGTTCGTCTTTCTTTCTGTTCTTTTGTACCCCTTTTCCGATCCGAGACCAATTTGAATTAAAATTACATTTTTTTTTTTTGAAAATTTTCTCGTACTTTTTTTTTACCGACGACGGTGTAATCATTCGTCCAATTCCTTTAGGAAATTTCATCGCTCTACGAGTTTCTTTTACTAATTAATAACTAGAGAATTTAGACAATTCGTTTGTTTTTAAATCACGACACCAATTCTTAAAAAAATAGGGTACAAAATTATATAATTTTTTCACTCTGACGCGTTAATCTTACCATGCCTACAATTTTCACTGTTTCTGTTTTTTTATTCGTCAAAATTTTCTTTCCTCCTCTTATTTTTTTTTTTTTTTTTCTTGAATTTTTAACTCACTTTGCTTTTCGAATTCCGTTTCCCCCAGTTTCTTGCTTAAAAAAACACAGCCGAATAAAAATGCCCCGAAATTAGCCGAGCTAATAATAAATTATTATGAAATTTGTCTTACTACAGCATTCATTAAAGCTACGTTCCGAATTTCATTTTATTTAAAAAATGTGGCTTCTTATCTCCGACCATTCGTTTCACGCTGAATTATATTCCTTAATACGATCCGAATTGCTTGTCTTATAAGCTCTCCTCTGCTTTGCTCGCGCAATAATCGCAATTTCGTCAAAAAACGCGAAAATTTGAACATTTGCTTGACAATTTTTCTTAATGCCAATTATAGTCGGCTGGGACTCTAGATTTTCTTACTTAACCACTAGAAAATTGTCCGTTCAGGAGTATTAATTTAAAAACGCGAATCACCGTTGTCAGCGCACTGTCGCGCACGATTTTCGAATTACAAAGGATTAAAAGTGCGCACACGTTGTACGAAACTACTACGATTAATAGGAAAGAAATTCACTGCGCGGCCGACACTCGCGATTAATAATTAGAACGCATCATGCCGCGAGTTTCACAAACTCCTGCGCGAAAATTGTCAAACTGCTCTTTTAATTACCGGCAGTCTCCTAACGCATCCTGGCGCGCGCGCTTATCTTACCTACTCTATATAGCTACGAAATACACGAACAAAAAAACGTTAAGCGCCGATTCGCCGATTATTAATATACGTATACTACGACGACGATATCAAAGTCGAGCATAGTTAGGAAAAATGGAGAAAATTAAAAGCGGAAAACACGTTTACAAACACGTACAGATTACACACGTTTACCATTAGAGCGCGAAAGTAGAGCGGTACATTCAGCCATACACGGCACACGGCACAGGGCACATACACATTCGCACGCACAAGTGATTCTTGGATGCTGAGCCATGAATATATGTGAGAGATGATGATGTGAATGATCGGAGGTATTACAGAAAACGGAAGCTATGCGTTTGCGTCAGAGACACACTCATACTCGTGAGGAGAAAATTGTGGAATCCGCATAAGTGTATAATGTGGGTACGGTGCTAATAATCTACGCTTTTGCATCTCGTTACGTATGATCCATGATATACTTTTAGCCCTGATTAGCGTTTACTAGTTGGCGACACGCCAGTCACGCATGCGCGTCTATGCATATATAAATGTCTATACACGTGTATATATAATTTACGTAAACTCGCGCAACACACCTTCGTAAATCCTAGATAAGTTGGCTTATGTTTTTTTTTCATTTGGATGAAGGGTGCTCGCTATACACGATTATAAATAGTAATGATTAATCCTGCAATTCTACCGTGCGGAGGCCGACCTACACGCTAAACGTAATAATAACCGACGAGCCTCGCCGCGCGCTCCTTCTCCGAACTCACCGGCCTCATCCCTCGCTAAACGTAAAAAAACAGCGCGTATATCGCGATCGTCCGAGCCAAATGCTGGACTACCTTTTACGCGACCTGCTTGCTAACCTCGAGCCTCGAGCCTGCTCCCGCTAATCTCTCGCTTTGCCCTTTTTGCCTTTCGAAACTCGAACTCGTGACTATCGAGCCAAAGCCTCGTTGAAGCGTGCCAAAATCAGCTTTACATTCTCGTGTCCTTTGCTCGAAAATTCATATTGCCTCCCATTTAGCTGCTAGATTGCAATATTTTTTATAAACTTAACAATTCTGTATTTATTACAATTTCATTTCGATTATCAAAAATGTTTGATGTAATTATTTACTTAAAATTAAATTAAACAATTGTTTCCAAACTAATTAGCGATTGCCTAGCATTAAGTAGGTAGAAACGAAACATTCATATTAATTCTTCATTGAATAAAATAAAAAATTAGTTTCTCTATTATCCCAATATTAAAAAGAAAGAGATGTCGGGAGCAGTTCGACTGTTCTTCTTTGAATATAACACTATATTTGAAACATCCTGCGAAAATGTAGATGCTCGCGCGCGAACTAGACGCGACGGCGATACTGCATAAGTGAATAATAACAGCGTTATTAATGTTTCTTAACCATTTTTTTTCTTATGTACATTTGTACCTTAGCCAACGCATTTCGATATAATAGGTCGAGCTCCCAGAGAGAAGATTGAAAATAAAAAAACATAGCTTGCTCGAAAAAAGTTTAGTAAACGTAAAAACTTAAATTTGGCTAAGGAAAAATAATAATGTAAGCGGGGAAGAAAGAAAAAAACATAACACATAAAAACTATTTGTACAATTTGTTCACTTTATTAAAATTGCATTTAGTAAATAATACGAGTAACTTAAAAAAGAAAAATTTGAGGAAGAATTGTTTATAATGCGCATCTTTGTATTTTTGTTCATTGTCATTTTCTATTCTCGAATGTGGAAAAGTAAAAATAGAAACGGTGAGCGTGGATCTTGAAATTGTGAAAATAAAAAGGCGGATTGGGGTAGTATAAGATTAATAATAAACTATATATTCAATCAGAATATAGGCGCTACGTAAATACTAAATTAAAAAAACTGAATTAGATAAAAGGGAAAAAAAACCTAAAAACAGTCATTCTCTCACTTTATCCTCCCTCTTTGCGTCGCCTCGGCTATCTATGTACATCTCGTACGAAAGCCAGTCTTCGCATAAATAAAAACAATTAATGACTTCATTGCAGACTGGGAACTCGACTCCTTCAACCGCAGAGTGTGAAAGACAGCCGGTGTGTATTTATTATGTGTGTGTACTTGCATTGGCCGACGCTGGTGATCGACGCCCCTGACTTCGTTCTCCTACTCTCGCATCGAAAGAACACGACGGGTAAACTTGGAGCTTTTAAAGCAGTGAAAATCAATTTTATTTTAAAGAAATTTATTAATATTTCAATTATTCGTCATAAAATACTCGTTTGCTTTTAAAGTAAAACTTTTTCCATTATAAGTTTAAGTTTTGTAGATTTTTGTTGCCAAGTTAGCCCGGCGCGAGGCCGTCAATACAAGAGTAAAACATGATTTATCTGATCAATTTCAAGGGTTCCTGCAGAAGGAAGTGAAGCGCGTCGATCGGCACGGTGCGACGGCCGATAAAAATGAAACGAAAATGGAAAACATCGCTCTCCAGTAGCGCAGCAATTCTTGATAAAATTTCTTATTTTTCTCCTCTCCTTTTCTCTCTTTCAATTCTCGCTCGCTCTTTCTATAAGTCACGTCACATAACAACGGTCAATGTACATATATATGTATACAACGTCTTCGCAACACATTACTCGGGGGGGAAGAGCCGTGCAGGTAGAATTTTATTTTAAATATATTTTACTACTTAACGCGAAAAAACAGCGGAGGATTACTCTTTTATTAATATTCTCATGACTCTGTGAACGACTTTAGGCTCGCCCGATCTATTTTAAGTCGGCTCTCGCGTAGCTTCGTCCTCAACGTCGCAATGCGCGATCTATTACTATTATCATCGTCATCATTTTTTTTTTTTTTTATCTTTTTCTTCCTTTCCGTTAGTCCGTTAACTCCGTAAAGTTATTAAAATGCGATAACGGGTGGGGATAAGTAAAACAGGCAATTTGACTAAAGAAACAACGAAAAACCAGTGTTCTATTACATTTAAATATATAATATTAATATAATAATAATAATAATAGTAATAATAATAATATCGACAGAGATTTTTCTTTACTTTAACTTATGCTCTGCGATTCTTCACTCTACCTTTCGCGCGCGCTCTTATAAGAGTATACTCGATCGCTCACGCTCTCTCTCTCTCTTGGACGTCGCGCTCGGTCATTTACACGGACACGCGAGTTTTCTCGGTCGCGCGCGGTTCTCTCGTCTCGTGGGACGAAACCGGAATATATATGGGAGAGGAAGTGGTTCGACGCGTCGCGATCTTACAGCGCTCTCGCATCTATATACTCATATATATCTATATATGAGAAGCGCGAATCGCGTGAAAACGATTCGGTAAACAAATTCAACACTGCAACTCTTTTTATAGTAAAAAAATCAAAGTAAGCGTCTTTTCTTGGGAGGCAAAAGAAGAAACTCAACTCTTAATATTATCGTTCATGAAACTCTCTCTCTCTCGCTCGACCGATCGAACTCGCGGTGGCTTCGCGCTCCGTCCGCGAGCCTGTCTTACTCGCCAACCGGTGGCTAACTCACGCTCTCTACCTTTCGCTCACTCTCTTTCTCTCTGTTTACACCTAATCATAATTAATATACACGTCATTATACGTAAAATTCAAGGGACGACTACCTCGACCTTTTGTTTGTCTCGGCGCGCGCTTCCCCTGCACTGCCCTTCAAACGCGCATCGCTTTTCTATGATTTAACGAAATGACAAATTAAATGAACTAGCGGCGAATCAACGCAGAACTCATGAAAATTTCATATTATGCAAAAGTCAAGTTGACGAGGTTCGCAAAGATACACAGAGTCGGGTTCGAAGGCTAGCGCAGGCAATGAAGGAGATGTAGGAAGCGGGCCGATCGGTCTCGGCACTCCCTGTACGTAAATATACCTATAGTTGTCTACCACAGCTGAAAAAACCTTAACACCTACGATATACACTTCTATATAATATTCTAAATTACACATTGATAATAAAACGGTCTTCACTTTTACTTTATTTATTTGTTTTACTTTTTTTTGTTTATTTTCGTAGAAATCGATTAATTAACTTGAGTGTCTCGCGTTTGCCGAGTACTCGCACGGCTGAGCACGTCCCTATGAATATATATATATATTTATATAGATTTTTTGTAGAAGAAGAAAAACTCGTCTATACATGTACACCGCACTTCTCTCTCTATATATGACACGGGTAGCCTACCTTCTCTTATCAATCTCTAGTCCGAGTCCTCAAAAGTATTATCCATTTTCACGGCTTCCTCTACCTCAACGTTCAACGTCGCGCCATTTCAAAAATTTTTGTTTAAGAAGGAATTTCCGAAAAATCTTTGTATCTCTCGTTTGCTCGTTTTTTTCTCTCCCTCTCTTCCCGTGAGCTTTCCTTTCTTTCTTTCTTTCTCCATCTCTGTACCCTTAAGATTCAATGATAAAAAATCGCTATTCTAAACTATATTTATATAGTTCAACCACAAAAACTCTTATCCACGATTCTATCTCCCGACGTTCCCTTTAAATACCAACTTACACAACACCGCGCTCTTACTGCCTTTCTTACAATATATGATTCGAAAGATCAAGCTACACGGCATATATCTCTTCTTTAATCGTAAAACCTGACCCGGGGTCGCCGCTAGGCGCGCGCGGACTGCGAGACGAGCGATCGGTCGCAATAAAAAACACGCTATATTATTTATTCACTCAGATTTTCTATTAAACTACATACAAATTTCGTCAAAAAATTTTATCTCTAAAGGTCTTTGTATAATATATATATAACTTTGGTCACTGGCCAAAAATTTTTTTCTCTCTTCTCTTATATATAAAAATGAATATCAACGACACTGACTGATCGCTCGCAAATGCAACTCCACGCGACCAAATACATTTTTCGACTCTCCCCCATCTATCATATAGCCATATAAATCTCTTCAAAAAACGACAATACAAAATTTTATTTTTTCTCTCGCCCGGCGCGCGAACGCTCGCTCTTGCGGCTGCCCGAGGATCACCAAGATATTCTTTGTCTCGAAGCTGCAAAATGCAAAAGCGTTCGTTCGCGGACGAGAAGAATATTCGTAAAAAACCATTGTTACACGATAAACTGGTATTTTTCGGAATTAAAAAAATGGTTATAACCTATCTAGCTATGAAATCGAAAACCCTTATTACAGCACATTTATCAAACACTTTGTATTTTTTTAAATCTTAAATACACTTGAAATAGAAAATCGGAGACTTACCGTTATTTCTCTTGTATACTTCAAGACATAAAAAAGGAAACTCGAGCGTAACAGGCCCTATATACCAGATATATTGAGCCGCGCTCACGCAAAAACCTTAACACACTTATACGTCTCTTATATACGCTTGCTTCGCTTATAGATCCTTAAAATTGCTTTCATTCTTAACTTAACTGTTTCTCTTTTCTCTTTTCCTTCGACATAAACCTATTAACGCGCTTTTACTTTGTTTTTCCCTTTTTCCTTCCTACTCTCTTATTATTTTATTTCCGATTTCTATATCAAAGTATCGGTTACCTTTGCTTTTTTCCTCCCTCCGCCAAGAAATCGATGACACCGAGACAGATAAAAACTCGAGAGTGCTAAATGCAGTTTTTTTTTCTCTGTTTTGTTGCTTCGCTTCGATTCTTGACGAATCGACGAAATCAGTTTCATTTCACCAACACTTATCACTGATACTTCATTTTCCTATATATTTATATTCGTTATTTGTTTAAAAGAACCTTATCGCAAGATGCACTATTTTTAATATGTTTCTTTGTCTTTGTTATTTGTTATAAAACTTTCTCTGTTCTGTGTAAATATCTTCAATGTTGAAAATTTGATAAGTCTTGATAAAGATGGAGTCCGCTAAAACAACGGACATTAAATTTTTTTTTACTGAAACGAAACTGAATAAGTCAATCTTCATAACATGCAATTTTTCTTCTTGAAGTTTCCGATAGTAAATCCGATCTTTTCGATTCGAATGATTTTTAAATCGAAATAAATTTTTGCGCTACTCTATTTATCAGCATCGCGTAAACCCGAGAAGAAAATTTGCGGAAGATCGCGTTTGGCACTCTGAGAAATGCAACTTCATTTGTTATTGTTCACTGTAGAGATAAATTTCTATTATTATTTTTTTTTTTTTTTCGTTTTTTTATCATTTTTAAAAGGAGGTTGCGCATTGCCACTTTAAAGCTGCTCACACTCTAAGAAAATGTTCAGTTGAAGTGCAGTTTTGCGAACTACCTCGAGCGCGATAAATATTTGTATTAGATAAACTTGTGTGGTTGCGTCGCGCGGAAAACTGCGTTAAAACTCCGTGACTGGAGACACCCTTAGCTCTGCTCTCGCTTATTATCTCAAGTATACTCATCTCTCTTTCACGCATCGTTCTCTCTTACTCTCGCTCTCTATCTCTGAAAAGGTAAAAGCGAAGTGAAATATAAGGTAAGAAGGTACGCGCTCGACTACCACGATCGAGTTTGTCGATCGTCGGTGCTAGTGGGACGGCCGCTATGGCTGGATAGCAACGACCAGCATCGCCAAGAGAGATTATTACTTTTTTTTTTTTTTATTCATTATTACCTCTTTTTTACTTCCATTAATCCTTTCTCTTTAAAATTTGCTTGCCTCAGGTATTTGCTATATCGAGACCTCGAAGCTCGGCTCTTCAATTTCGCTCTCTCGATCGTTTGTTTCTTTCCTATCTTTTCTGCCCAAAGAGTCTAGTTTAATAAATTTTGTCCGTAAATTTTTGTGTTTAAAGTTTGGAAAAGGACATTGACGTTTGTCTATTAAAGAATTAAGAATCAAGTCGAGAGCGAATTAGAGAGACGAGCCTAGAACGAGGCATGATAGTCAAAAAAAAACGGCAAAACCTTTAACGTGAAAACTTATTTAATCGTACGCGGGTCGCAGATCCTTAAACAAAACAACATGGCCGCCTAAACGTATAAACTAATAAAATGTAAAAAAAACAACGTTCTCGATTATCTAAGTAACAAACAATAGTACTCTTCATTTTTTTTCTCCTAAATTCAAGGTGGATTTCTTATTTTTTTTTTTACTTTACACACAACTTGGGAGCGTTGAACAATACCTGTCGCGTTTCTCTACATTTGCCTTTGTGAGTTTAATAATTATATTTGTACGCTGGCGACCGAAAGAGCTCCGTGTGCGAGTGAGCCGTGAGCTCAGTCCTTCAGAGTCGAGCCGCGCAATTGGAAAATAAAAAACACGTCTCCTCGCGTCGATATGATTTGTAGTTTCTTTGGTTTTTGCCGTGATCTTAAAAAAAATCCTTAGGTCAGCAAATAAAAACGCAATTCTTTTGTTTCGTCCAATTCGAATCGGTCGTCTCTTGACCAAGCCCGTGGATCCGCGATGTTCGTCGAACAAAAATTTCTGGAAATCCTTTTTCATGATTTTTTCCGATCGTACATATTAATTAAAAGAATTAGTTAAATTTTCCTACACACGTCAACTTAAAATTACCTATCTATATTATACACAAGCTTGTTACGCGTGCACGGAGGAATCAGAATCCAGCGCGCGGGTTCTAACGAAAAAAATTAAGAAAACGAAGATAACCATTCGCGGATCCAGGAGCTTTGGCTCGTATATATAATAAAAATCGAAAATTAAATAAGAATGCAAAGGAAACTGTATAGGCATCGACTCTCAAGAACTTTTATATCTCTTTGATTTGGCGTCTCTCGCACACGGGTCCGCCGGCCATTCCTATAAAATCCCGGCGCGTGCACGATTTGTTTATAATATAGGCCGTCTTTAGGCGCTCTTTCATCCTCTCGCTTACACCCAGTCACATACGCACTCTTTGTCTCAATCTCTCTGTGTTTCTCTTACTCTCACTCTCACCCTATGTATATATATGTTTGTATGTATATATATATAAAGCAACGGCATTCTACGCATTCGCTCGATTTCAGACGCAAGACTCATTTTTACTTTCTCTCTCTCTCTCTGTGTCTGTTCCTCGGCTGAGAAGCTGGACAACACACTATAATTCAGCTGGTTTAATTTTCTTCTACTTCTTCTTTAAATCTTCGCGGCGGAGCGAGGAATAATGGTCGATGGGACACAGATCTCGCGTTTAGAGCAGGGTCGCCCTGAGCAGAGCCATCAGTGGGCTGGAAGAAAAGTTGGCCAGGCTGTTGTCGTCGTTGCTGCTGCTGCTGCTGCGCTGGCGATGCCGCTGTGTTCCTGCTGTTTGCTGAAGATCCGCAGTTGTCGTAGGCCGGCCATTTGTAGTGGACGAGAGGGCGGCCAGCTTCCCTAATTGTTAGGGCCAGGGACTGTAGAGCTGGAAGTGCTCGCGGGTGTAGCAGGAGCTCAGCGGCTTCACAAAGTGAGCGTCGACGCCGCGACAGTGCGGACATGGGAAGACCCGGCTGTAGTCCGAGTAGAAGTTCAGCCGCTGGTGCGGATAGATTAGCGGCTTGTGGCAGCTGTTGCACTGTTGACAAAAACGTCAAACGAATTTTTAAATTACAAACTTGTTTTTAATAAATTTTAGTTTTTTATCAAAAAGTTACGTGCTTGAATTTAATAATGAGAAATGGCAAAGTCAAATATAAAAAAATATAAATCTAATCGGTTGATATAGCAGTTTACGCGTTACTTGAGAAGCATCGTTACATCCTCTCTCACAATGTATTTCCTACAAAATGAAAATTGCGCGCCGCGCGCTCGAAAGGAAAAAAAAAGAGCGAAGTAAGAAGAGCTCGAGACGAGCCGTTCCGCGTGCCGGCGCATTTGTGGGTCAATCAAGATTAAGCCGAAGCATGTCTGGATGGGTGAAAGCGGGAGTAGCCCCGGCCGTTGTTGCTCACCTTGAGACGCTCGGTGCAGCAGGGCATGGCGGCGAATATGTCGTAGCTGTACATCGTGCCCAGGACGAGGCTGGAGCCGTCCCAGGGCTGGGTGCAGGACCTGCAGCGCACCGGGGCGCCGCCGCTGCCCTCCAGGCAGCTCATGCACACCGCCGACAAGAACTGCGTGCGGCCTTCGACCTTCACCTGCGGACAAACAAAAAGAAAATGCCTCCCCTCTTGTGCTTTTGCTGCGCGCGCGCTCGCTTTGCTCTTTTTGGGGGCCCCTGAGAACTGCAATAATTTGCCAGAGACCTTGCGACAATTTGACCTAATTTTCGTTTTGTAATCTTGTCATTTTTTTCGAAATGCAGTGTATATAATGCGTATCCGGAATTTCGAAAGTTATGCAACACGTGGAGAACGACACTTTCAATGTTAAGGTGGGTTCTGCACGTGCTTAAAAGATGATGAAAAAAAGTGAAGGCTTGCAGTAGCCGGTCCGCCGAGTAAGAGATTAAATAAATTTCATTTCGAAAGGAAGTCGATTAAATTGTCCTTATTCGAAAATATTGTTGTTTATGTTTTTGTTTACCCTTGAACACCTTGTTTTGATAAAATATTTTAAATAAAAGGCTAATAATATCTTGATATAACGTTTGATCGAAGGTAACAGGAGTTTTCACTTTTAAGAAGAAAGAAGCCAATATCCCAAAAAGAGGCGAGGAACGAAAGAAAGAAAGAAAGATAGAAAGTGAAAAAATAGGAGTACTTACCTCAGCGCAGGAGGCCGAGTGCTGTCTCGGGGATAGGAAGAACGTGCCGTCGACGAGGGGATATCTATCAAAGACTAGCATCGCAGCGCGACAAAGAACGCAGGAGACCCTGGACCACTGCAACGCCGCCAGGGTCGACAGGATGAAGCATCTGGTGTCGTCGTTACCGTGATTGCCCTCGTCCTCCATCTGCAACAGGGTCCGACAAAGAAAAACGTAAAACACTCATTAAAGCCACCCTATATATATATATATGTTATTCCATTTCCGACAAAACCATCGCATCAATCGCACGAATTAGGTAATATAGCTTGTTCTTTGCCGAGGGGGCAAAAGGAAAATTACTCCCTGGGGGCTGCAAAGAGACTCTGTTGCGAGCAACACTCGCTCCTATTACCAGTAATGTTTTCTTTCTTTTTTTTTTTTCCTGGCATTAGGGTGTTTCGAGTTTGCTCGCTGGTAATTGAAATCAAGCTGTGAAAATCATTCAATAAATATGTGTATTACACGTCCATAGAAATTGTAAAATATGGTATTAACCTATCCTAAAATAACTAATCATTAAGAGATATATGCAATATCATCGATTCGTCTATCGCAGACGATCCGTTATTGCAAAACTATAGCGCGAGCGCCGCATAGAAATCACAACCATAGAGAGGCAGCAGCACAGCACATATAGTGATCGGTCCTTCCGTGTCGCGGATAATAATGCGAAGCGTGTATACAACGCGCGATCGTAACACCCACTCACAGTCCGGGAGAGTGGTTCGATGTCAACAAAAGCAGCAGCGTCCGCATAACGGTCGGCTCGTTAAATTGCCGCCGTCGCCGAGCGCGAAAGCCCGAGACTATACGAGAGAGAGCAGGATACGCCGAGTCCGAGAGCAGTTAAAAGCGAGCGCTGCGCGCAGCAGCTACGCGGACGTTTATAACGCCCGTAAATAAAGGGCCACCCCCGCCCCGGCGCTCGTAAGATCCGAGAGCGCGCGAGTTCCGTGGAGCGCGGAGCTGCCTCGAATTTTCGGACTGGATTTTCGAGAAATATATTTTCGGCTAAGCGCTAGTTTTGCGAGCTGATTAAGTCTAAGCTACGCCTACTTTAAATAGCTGGGTGCATTTAAACGGATCCTGCAGCTTGGAATTAGAAGGCTCGTTTAAAGCGATTAACTGCAAACTTTAAAATCATAATTTTTGCGCTTATCGGCAGACGCAGCGACGCGCGCTCGTTATTGGCTCAACTTTTCCGCGGAAAATTTTCAGCCCCGCGCATAAAACCCACAGGGTCCGCGCAAAGTTGCCGGCAGCAGCATCAGCAGCAGCGTTAAAATCGTCGGCGTCCCGCGCGTAAATGCGAGAGCTGGTTATCCCAATTTAATATCCGGCGTGCACTCGCGAATATAACGTTTTTTTTTTTACAATTTTTCTCCATTGCAGAGGCGCTTTCCTCGAGGCTCGCGCTCGCTTTTTCCTTCCTCCGAATGGCTGTAAAAGCGACGTATTTCATGGGCGCTTTTACGAGGCCGCGCGCCCAGGCTCCTGAAAGGTGCGAAAATGAAGAATTATACACGGGACGCAGGCGGCGGCGACGTTGGCAGGCATGTGCGCCATTATTACATCGACGAGGCGCTTTACGAGGCCGGGGCACAGCATTTTTAATTTGGAAAATGTACAGAGAGAGAGAGCGGGGGAGTGGGAGAAAAAAGGGAGCAGCGACCGCTGATACGCAAATATTGACTAAGTCGAGCGTAATAGGGCTCGATTCTGCCGGGGATGAGGCGGGGGAGCTCGAAAGAAGGCAGGATATGAGCCGAAATTAAACAGCTCGGGGCTGCAATAAGAAGTGGCTGATGCGGCTGCGGCGGAAGGGTATAGTCTCGGCGACGAGGCGACGCGACCTTCTGCCTCGCGCCGGGCTCGCAGACAAAAGAACGGAAGCCGAGCTTTCCGCTGTGCTCTCGCTTTCTCTCTTATATATTTCAAGCGGGATCCCGCTCTCTGCTCTCTCCGCGCGCTGGCCCTAGGCTGGCTCTCGCGCGAGAAAAACTCGCCGTGATACATATAGCTTTTGTTGTCTCTGTATACCGGGAGCATGACAGAGGGCAGGGAGCTGTATTGCCGCGCTGGACCCGCCGAGAGAGGGATTGCAAGGGTTGCCGCGCCCGGCTTTGCATGCGAAAGCGGCTCTCTCTCCGAGCTGCCTATAAATGCTGCGGATTCGCCGAGAATTTCGAGCCAGTGCTTTGTGAGGCTGCAGAGATTTAGGGAAGCTGCGTGCTTACTTTTTTTACTACGCTTTAATAATGGCGCGAATGTAAATACAGTCTGCTCTTAAATCTTTAAAGCGCTATTTAAAAGATAATAAAAACTCAAAATTATAATTTTCTAAGATTTAACAGGATCCAAGCGCCAAAATTTTCCCAGCCAGTAAGCACGCGCAGGCTCGAGCGTTAATACTTGCCCAAGTAAGGAAATGCACAGCGCTGCAGCAGCAGCAGCACGTGTCTCAGGCGAGGTACGCGCCAGCTGCCGAATTGCCGAATCGAGTCCCATTGAAACGATCACCGGGCGCGGTTTTACGACTCGAGCGGTCTTCGAGCTTCGTAAGAGGGTAGTCTTGCGCGCTCGAAACTTTCGCCACGTGGCGACGGACGCCGTTAAACGAAACACTGTATACCAGCGGGCCGTCGTAAAGGGGGATGCTCGACACGACGAATGCCGGACGAAGGTACGTAAAACCGCCGGCATAAGACAAACTTGCCCGCGACGAGCTTTACGAATAGGAGCAAAAGAGCAATTAAGGGACGTTTAGGCTAGTAAAAGTGTCGTACGCCACGATTGGATAGAAATTTTCGGTAATAGAAAAGGGCCGGAGGAATTATTTAGCTGCATGCTTCATGTCGGTAGAGTCAATATACGTCGCTCTGCAGTATTCGCAAAGCCGGCAAGTATAATAAAAGAAAATTGAAAACTTATCCAAGGGCAAAATCAAGGTTTATTGCTTTTTCTTTCTTATTTGCTTATATTAAGCCGAATCTTAGGAACTCCTTATCTGCCCCTTGTGTCCCCGCTCCTTTGTCTCTCCTCCCGTATAAAGAAATTCTCTAGTGAAATTTTTTACCCCACCTAGAGCGCGCGACTCGGTGAGCCGCGACGAAGACAACGGACGGCGGAACTCGGCGAGCCTGACTAGCGAGATATTAAAATTAAAAATGCCGAGAGAAAAAGAGAGTTAGTCGAGATTGCGAGATTCTTCTTGCAGTATACGTATATACGAAGGGGAAATGACAGCGCGAGGAAATCTCGCGCTTCCTTGGATCCCTGATCCCGATTAGGCGACGCTCGGCTGGCTCTCTTGCTCAGCGCGAACAAGGGCCGCGATGTATTCCATCCCCCGGTCGGTGCTATATCGTCTCAACGGATCGAGAGAAGACTTCCTTACGGATTTATCGCTCCTTCAGCACCGGGAGAAAGACACTGCCAGAAATAAGAGCGAAAAAGATAAAGGTCCTCTCCTCTCGAGCGCCAAGTGAAAAAGTTCGCGCGCGAGCGCTTCTGGTTTTTTTTTTTCTTTAAGCCATTGCACACTGGGCTTTGGAGTACTTTTTTCTACAGCGCCCGAAAATAGCGTTGCGCTTGACATTTTGTAGATGTAACAATGTATACAGGAATCAATGTGAAAAAGAAACAATTGAAAGTTGTTGCGATGTTCAACGGAATTAAACGTTAATTTTTATGATTCATTCTAATCAATTCCAAGAAAAAATAAAAGAGATTTAATTGTTAATACAAACGTCTTATTTAAATTATAAATAGAACTAAATTCTGCACTTAGCGAAAACGGTTTATTTTCCATTCACACACGCATCTCGATTTCTTCACAAAAAGTCCAACGAAAAAGTCTAGTCAAAAAGTTGACAAAAACATAACAAAGGAATACGCCAGATATATCCAGGCAACAATGCGAGCTCGCGGACGGAAGCAAATGTGCGCAAAAGATAGACATTTATGAATAGAAAATCATGAAAGAGTGATCCAAAGCCCAGTGAGCAAAAGTCTGATAAAAAAAAGCAAACGGAAAGAGGCAGAAAAATCGCGCCTAGCCGCGAAGACGAGGCGCGAGTAACGTGCAAGAGAGAAAAAAGGAAGCGCAGAGAGATACGGCGGAGACATAAATATTACCGGGAGGAAATTCCGAATGGAATATCTTTCGCGCGCGCGCGACTCCTCTTTATTTCGCGCTACTCGGCTGGCTCGGCATTGTTTGGCCCTCTCTTCCGTTTCCGCGAGGCGAGAGAGAGAGCCGGCTGCGGTGGAGGCATCGATTATTTGCCCGAAGCGTGCCACGCGTGGCGAGGGGGATGATTTTCCTTTGTCTGAGCGGCCGTCTCGACGGAGGAGAGACAAAGACGCGGGCAGACTTAGCACTGGGTCAACGGCGGCGCTGCGCCCCTGAGATTCTCAGAGATCGCTATAGCTCTCTCTCTCTTTCTCTATACGGGAGGCTGGGCTTCCCCCTCGAGAGTGTTTATATATAGGCGCACAACGGCTGCCCCCTTTCTTTCCGGCAACACACGCGCTCGCGCGCAACCACGAGGATCTCATTTATTTTTCAGAAATCTTAGTTTTGCCATTATTGCTGAGCTTTTCACGATTAGGTCTTATCGTATGTTGGAAAAGTTTTTATTGTTATGGAGTGACTGGGTTTGTCAATAGTGCATAAACCGATTGGTCAATATTCATTTACAAATATCCCAAGCGCACTGTTAATATAACAGTATAAAAAAGTTTGATAATCAACGTTAACTCTTGTAACATTACAACATCATCCTTCAGTAAAACAATCTAACCGATAAAATGTATGTACTAATAAATAATCAATCAGTCAACCGCTATCCCCCATTCTATTTACGCAAGCGTCAAAAGTGCCTAACGAGTCTCTCCGCGCGCTTACTTCTCTTTTATTTAGGCTGCACGAGGGGTGGAGGCAAGACGGCAGTTTCATTCAAAGCTAGGTCTTTATACTCGTGAGCGCATCAAGACTGTCTCGTTACGTGCGTGCTCATTACGAGGAGCGCCCCATTACGACCGCCCGCGAGTAATCTTGCGCTTTTGCGTAAGAACTGCACCGTACGAGCGTTCTTATATAGACGTGCCTTTTAATTTCCATTTGCAGCGACAACTTCGTTGGAACAGCCGGCTAATCTCTCTTTTGGAAAACTGGCTTTCGCGCTGCTTTCGATGCATGATTATAAGGGAGTGGACGAGTGCTGATAATTTATCTTAAATCTTGCCCTGGTAAAAATTTGGCTGTTTTTTTATTCAATAATGAAATGGTTCTTAGTAATTTTCCAGGTGTTAGTGTGTGGCGAAAAATTTCAGCCATTGATGAAAATTGCCAAAATTTCACTTGGAGCAACAGTTGTACGTTACAGAATTTCAATAACTTATTATTTTAAAATTTTAAGAACAAAATAAATAAATTATTGTTTGTAAAAATGTGTAAACAGTAAAGAATTTTTTGCGTGTAAAGAATCTCGCAAAAAAAAAACATTTTTACTGCTGTAGGCAAAAAAGCTCCCCTATAATCCACCCTACTTCCTCCTCAGCCAAAATGTACCTGCGTACTGCAACCAACCGCCACTCGAATTTTTTGCAAAGAGAACATTGTCGCGAGTCCATGAAAAATTCTGGCCTCCAGGAGCTGCGCATTATTCTCAACTAGCGCCCGAGCACGCGAATCATCATCCACTCGCAGCCCCTAAGATTAATTTCGAGCGCAGGGGAAGAAGCGGTTATAAATCACACGTATACGTCATCGGGACTGTTCATACGCGCGATTTCGCACTTGGGGTATGAAAAAAAAATGGTCGAGCTATGCGCGCTAATGCCTCAGGGCGGGTGCAAGGTGAAAGGATCGTCGAGCGGCGCACACTCGTCATCGGGGCCTGGAGCATTTATCGCGCCGCGGCTTCAGCTTCTTCTCTCTCTCTGCGTATATATACGCTTTTCTCGCTCCCTTCGTTTTCCCGCGGCGCCCTCATGCGAATCTGTCGCTCTTTTTATCCCCCCTCGCCCGTTTCTCTCTCTCTTAAGAGAGGGGGTACCTTTTCGCCTTTTTCCCGGGGTGAAGCTCTTTGTTCCGGACGACTCGAACTTTTCTTTGTCTCTTTGTTGCGCCCGCTGCTGCAGCCGCCGCTACTGTCCCACCGCAATTACTAACTGAAAATGTTATCGCGAGCATTTGTTGCTTTGGTTTTTTTTAGCTGTACAATGTGATTGTTTTATCTTGGTGCTAGAGGTTAATCAATAGAGGGCTTGTTTTTGATTTTTCTGTTTAACAAGATTTTAGTAATTAAAAACGCAAAAATATTTTTTTTTATTACTTTATACTTGTGCGGTTTTTATAATCAAATCTACAAAACGATCGCCGTCAGTTCATTTTTTAACTCATCAACGTGAGCGAAATTGTACGTTTTTACAAGCATCGCACGCCACTTTCCTAAAATTCCTCGGGGAAACATCGTCTCTACGAAGCGGAAAGGTCGCTAGCAAAGTTATACCGTGCGCAAGCCAAGAAGACAGGAGCGAATCCGACGAGCCATCTTTGCTTTCGAGCTGAAGCTTTTAAAGAAATTGTGAAAACGTCCTAGCAGCAATCCTTTTAATTGTACGAGTACTTTTGTGCTTATTTTCATTCATTCATTCGTAATTCTTTTTTAAGGCTTGATTCATCGTGAATATTTGAGTAAATTGTGTGTAGCTAAGCGATAATCCAGTAATTTCGTAATTACTAAGTGACTGACTGATAATTTTTATTTTAAATAGATGATATTTAAACGCGCGGCAATGAATATCGAAACTTGTTTTAATTTTATAAGCCATAAATATTTATCAGCATTTACGAGAAACTCAGCTTAATTAGGCATAAAATTTACTCCAGAAACCTAAGAACTCTCGGAAACTCCTATCTACTTTGAATTATGATAACAAGACCCTTCTTAGCCTTCTAAGCTCGCGCGACGATAATTAAAGTATAAAGAATTGCTTGTATATACATATATAAAAGCTCGGCCGGCGCGCGCACCACACGCCGTAAATTTGCCTTTTCTCATTTCGTCACTGATATAAAAGCAAGGGGGGCGAAAAAGTACGGTAACTAACGAGCGACTCATTAATGTTCCGCTCTTCACGGGGTCATGTGACTCTTCTTAAAAAAAGAAAGAAAAAGCACAGAAGAGAAGAAAGCTGTACGCAGCTGCGGGGCGCCGGCGCGTAATGTCTGTGATTTCATTAAATCTCGAGGAAAATTATGAGTAACGACGCACGGAAGTTGCGTGCGCGCCAATACTTAATAAGCCCCCAGGCGCGAACCCTGCTCTAATCGGCAGCTTTTAAGATTTCCATCGCGGTTCCTCGCGGACGTAACCTGACTTATATGATACGACATTCGGCTTTTTATTTTTCCCTTCTCGTTTTTGATCGCATTTATAATTATGATCGTCTTACGGATTTTAGATGAAGATTCTTCAGAGATAATATATTTTTTTTAACGGATTAAGTGCATCGAGTTTCTTGTTGGGAAAACTTTTGATTTTAGAGGTAGATTAAACAATTATCTAGAGAGCACATTAAGCAATCATGAAGTCATTAAATTTTTTTCGCTCAGTTTAATCCAGAAAAGTAAGTTGATTTACTTGGCAAAGTTTCTCATTAAGCGCTCATAGTTGGACAACTTATAAGACCGTTATAATAGAGTATAGAGCGGCTAATAACTATGATTTATTAAAGTCTCGGTAAGGTAGTTTGGCGAGCTTCTTTGTTGCTCTGCTCGCTCAAACATTTTTAACTTTCGTCGAAACTTCTTCAATCATTAAAACCAAAATTTATGCGCATAATTAAGATGCAAACATTCCGCAAGGATTGCATCTAGCCCGAAGCGAAAAACAAGCTGCGTAACCAGTCAATCGGTACACACTTCAATTTCCTGAACAGCAGGTCTAACGAAAGAAGAGCTCCTTGACAGATTTTCCATTTTCCGGCTTGGAGAGTCGTGGGGCGCAGCAATCGAAAGCACACATAATTGCCCCGAGAGAAGAAAGTCGCAGGGCTTCGAGGATTTTCAATCTCTCTCTTGCGCGCGAGTTTCTCGGGTCTCTAGCGAGGGACCGCGACAAAGATAAAAGCGCGCAGTAAAAAGAGGTCTAACTCTGCTGCTCGACGAGAAGTAGCGAAGAAAAAAAAGATAGGAGATGCGGATGTCGGCGCGCCAGCATCAGCAGCAGCTCCTCCCTTCCTTCTATTGCTTTTTTCATTATTTCCCGTCGAGGAGGAGGAGGAGGGAAGTAAAGTCCCAATCTCGTCGAATCAGTCTCCTCTAGTCGATGCTCCTCGCCTCTTGGCTTCGGAGCGGGAGACGCTTGCCCGGCCTCTTAATTAAATCAACGTTTTGCTCGTCGTTCCTTTTCTACATATTAGCAAGTCGCGCCTTCTTTCCTTTCCTTTTGCGTTTCGCGCGAATCGATCAAATCGTCGTCCTCTCCGCGCGTCGATTGTCTTCAGCAGGAGGACTGGAGAATCGGAGGAGCGCGTTAATTACAATAGGGCAAGCCGATGGAAGAAATTAATTTCATTCACGTCGCGAGCACAATGAGCAGTAATTTAAAAGCACCTGTCTGGAACAAACGAAAACTTTTGCATAACCAGAATGAGAGAAGGAGAAAGAAAGAAAGAAAGAGAAACTGAGGCTGCGGCTATCCATTGAATTTCAAAGTATGCTACTTCTTCTCTCACTCGCCCGCTCGTTATATTCACTTCTTCTATCGGCCATTGTGCGCAACGACTAATTATGTAATCTGCCGTATAAAAGAAGCCACTCCAATGTGCGTGTATTAAAAGAAATAAACTGAGCGCATGATCGTTCAATTTGTCCTTTGAAATGCATTCGCGATTCAATTATTTTTCGACTTGTCAAATCTAATACGCATTGCTGCTGTCTTTCTACGAAAATTCAAATGACAATAATCTTGCGATGAAAATGCATTCAAAACCATATATCCGTGCAACGAGACTCCAAAGCGAGGAAAATTTCAAATTATAGAGTTCCGCTCGTCCGTGTAACTGGCAAGGGCACAATTCTCATCTCACGTTGAAAAGTCAAGTGGCCGAAAAAGTATAGCGATATACCCTCGGCGTGCAGGCGCTCGTGAAAAGAGCAGCGCGAGGTGGAAAGCAGCGGCAGTTGGCTGGCGTAGTCGTCTGCAAAATTACCATAGCTAGTCACGTCGCTCGCGTTCCCTTCGTCTGGCTTAAGAATAATAGATATCTTTTCGTCGTTTTTCGACTCGTGCTCGCTGTGTGCGCCTACCCCTTGAGCGCCAAGTGTGAATATAACGCTGGACGTGAGCGATTTCCAAGATTTTTGCAGGGGCTAGTTTGCTGATTTGATTTTCACTAATTTTAGCATTTGAAGGTTACGGGAATAATTGGGTTTACTCGTTACGTTGGACATTTTCAAATTTGTTATCAAGATGCGAGTATTGTCAGTTTTAGACTTACCCAGCTGGTCATGAATAATAAAATAGAATTACCCTTCTGAAGTTGTGAGATGAACGTTGCTTACCTGAAACAAAGAAAGAAATATACTTGTTAGCTTGCATTTAGATGTAATGTGAATAATATAGATATAGTGCTAAATCTGTATCACGTGTCTGAGAGGACTTGAAAAAAAGAAAACTACAAGCTGTAAATGAAAAAATCATAGCTCTCTGGTGGCAGCACAAAGGCAACCTTCTCCAGGCCGAGACGGATCATGTTCAGAGGGAACGGCGGTGGGTCCTTGAAAATATTTTTACTCGCGAGGGTATATTAGCCATCCCGCGTGTAACTTCTCTGCTTGCGGTCTTGTGGTTTCTCCCGCATGCGCGCCGAGGAGGAAGAAAAAAATGACGAAAACTACCGCGAACGCGCTCATATATATATACTCTTCGAAGAAAGCAGAAGCAATGGAGAAGAAAGAGGCAGTAAGAGCGAGAAAGGAAGATGAAAGCGCAAACGTAAGGGTTGGACAGAAAGAAAAGGAAAGGAAAGAAGGAGGCAAGCGGCGCATAAGATGAAAATAGCGAGAGAGAAACGGAGGCGTTAATCGCCCTCGTAAAAAAGACCGGCCTCTGCAGAGAAAGCTCGACAAAGCGGGTGTGCTATAAAAAAGGAGTTATCTCTTTTCCTTTAGTCTGTCTCTGTCGATTGGTTGCTGCTGAAAAGGAGCTGCGCGCTGCACCTGATCAAGAAATTATATACGGGAGGCTCTCAACGAGTTATTGGCCTTTAGAGTTGAATAATCTTGTAGGCGAGGCACGAGAGCGAGCGAGTAGCTATTACCAGGCTTATTACGTAATCGGCGAAACGAGCTTTGGAAATAAGCGCCGCGCCGAGTCGTTGGAGGTCGTCCAAGATTTTTGCAAGAATTTATACCGAGCGGTTTACATCTCCCGATGCCAGTCTTCGAGCCTGATTATGCTTCTTTCGAGCGTAAAGTGTCTTGATGAACAAAAACATTCGGGAACTTTAGAGCTTGTACAATGTTGTCTTTATGGTACAAGCATAATATGTAGTGTTAACGGGCCAAACGTAGGCGTGTCTTATTAAACTTGGCAGTATATATGCTAACAGTTTTATACGCCCAATAATTCGAGCTTTAATAATTTTTAAAATTCAACTATATTAGCAGCAAAAACCGGAGAGTAAGAAAATAAAAAAGCTCACTTTCCGATAATAAAGAGCGTACATTTCTCCCCACTCTCCTAGAGCAAAGCCACGCAAAAAAATCGCCAGCTCACTCTATAAGCGCGTCCAGGCATATCGCGTAATTCGCGGTCCGTCGTGTCAAGCTTGCCGCAAGCTTAAATTTATGAAATTTTTCAGCAGCAGTAGACTGAAATGCGAGCCGCAGCCGAGAATTTAATCAGAGACGTTGGGGGCAGACGTCGGTGGGATACACACACACACGCACATACAGCTATGGTCAGGAGCCGATGACCGTTCGATATATACACAGAGCGCCGTTGCTTGCGTATTGCGCGAAGCGCGTTATTGGTATTCCAGTCATAGCGAGACGGCGGCGATAGCTATTGTTCGTGCGCGCGCAAGCACGCTTCGATGCTCGCGCGTATATGTGCGTAGGCGATAGCTTGCGGCAGTCTGCTAAAAGAGAGAGAGTCGACGACCGCGTATTTCACCTTCTTCCATCCTCGTACCCGTTAAATTGGAAAAATAATTAATGGCAAGCGAGGAATGCAGTTTTTCTCTTTTCGCGGCTACTGCTTTGATTTCGCGGCTGGCTGAGATGCGGGAGGGGAAATGGTTGCCTTTCGGGATTCAATTAGCCGTGCTCTATTGGGGGAAAGCCAGCCTCGTGTGTTGATTGTTATTTTGAGTTACGAAAGCTTTGAGGTCGATGACGCACGTTATGCAATTTTAACACTTTGACTGTCGCGTTTCTTACTGCAGGATGGTTACGAAGACTACAATATTGACTGACTGACTGTAATAGTAAGGATACGGGAATCGAAGTAGAAATTGGGCGAATTTGGTCAGACTTTACAAATTTCGTATTTATACAAAAAAAAAGATAAATTTAAAAAATTAGAAATTATTGTCAGAAAAATAAAATGGAATTTTCACTGCGGAGCATATAACTCCCTTTATATTTTTTATAAACGAAATCCGATAAAATTTTGAACCTTATCCCCTCCAGCATCAAATCAGCTTTAAACTTTTACAGCCCACAAAATCCGTGCGGGCGCGGGCGCGATGCGCGGATCTCCCTCGACGGCGGCAGGCACATCCCCGCTCGTCGACAAAAATTGAAAAGCTAGGCAGGTTCATAAGGCCTATAAAAAGCTGGGCGCTCGCGTCCCACTCGCTGCTGTAACGCGGGCAAAGAGACATTGTCCCGGCGGTGCGGGTAATTGGCCGCGCCGCGAGTTATGACGCGGAGAGAGACGCTGCGTCGTCGTAAAGACGTGTGCGTGCCTGACTGCCTGCCTGCGTCGTTTAACGATTGTCTGTCGCTGCGCTGTCTCTGGGCGGGAGTGAGAGCTTCGGTATATGAAGCTCGTATGCGAGCAGGCTTCCAAAATTGCCGCTGCGTTGCAGCAGCGCGCTTTTCAAGGAGGAAGAGAGCGAGAGAGAGAAAAAGAATTGCAGGTTGCGCCGGGATATAATATACAATAGGGACTTGGGAGGAGAGAGAAGGAGAGAGGGACAGGCTCTTTGTTGCTTTGAAAATATGATTTATTACAAGCGTGTGGTACGGGTATGAGAAGTAAAAGAGCGCGAGGGATTTTTGGAGGTTTTAATTTATTGTTTGCAATTTCAAGTATAGAGTGAAGATAATGACCAAGAGGGAATAGGATACACTGTTAAAGTAACTGCTGATTTAATCGCAAATAGTTTTCGATGTAAAACAGGCTATTTATCAGAAGGCTTAACAAGCGGCTACTTAGTAATCCGAAAGTAGTTTCGTCCAGTCTCGAAATAGCTCATTATGCGCGAGCAGCAGTAAAGCATAGAGCAATTCGAACGTTAAACATTAGCATTCCAGTAATTCAAATCCTGTTAGCGCGCGAGCGCGTCGCGGAAAAATATAGCTAATCCACTTAAAGCTCGAAAATAGCGATGTTAAAAGCTTTATTAATTTGCCGGCTCGCACGATCTAGCTCGTTGTTGGTGCGTTGGCTCGAGGAGGGCAGAGCTCTCGTGCATTAAAGCTGGCCTGCACACGAGCACGGGGCTCATAGATTTGCAGGCGACAAGCGCGCAAAGCGGAGCTGTAAATTACACGAGTTTCGCTCTCGCGCCCAGCTCTATAAACAGTAGATAGAGCGCGTGCGCCGCGAGCTCGCGTGACGGCCGGCCAACTTTGCACGGGGATAATAAATATCAGCACGGCGCGCCCCGAGCCGGCAGCATTTTTTCGCCCTGTGACGAGTGTCCACACGGAAGGTCGGGCCTCAGACGGAGAAAGAGAGAGAGAGAGAGAGGCTTTTGCATTTTCATTTAGATAATGCGTCTCTTTAATTTGTAGACGCGTACGCGCGTGCACGCGAAATTCTCCCTCGCTCTGCGCCTTCCAGGAGAGAAAGAGCCGATTATTTATTGGCTAGTGCAGCGAGCGAATTCTCGGGCTATCGGCGCGCTCGCACGCTTTAATCGATTTGCCCGCTCACCGCCGGCTAATAAATGGCTTTTTTGCAGAATTTTGTTTTCAGCGAAAAATCTCCGGCAATTATCTTTGTTTTCACAAATTAGTATCTCGCGACGTGGAATAAGTTGTAATTGCGTAAAATGAAATTCTCGCGCATACCCAAGCTTCTCTGTACATTTGGCGTTATCCTTTAAGTGTATAGCATACACAATAACGGCGTCAACGCGATAAATCGGCGTAGCGCTATTACCTGCGTAATAGCCAGTCTTCCGAGAGCTAGTTCTCGAGCGAGCCGCATGCAAACGTATTGTTTGCTCGCCAGCGCAAATTCTAAGGTCGGCAATCGCCCAAGCCCTGAGCGCTTATATAAACTTGTCTAGGCGCTCGCTCGGCGCATAAAGCGATCATTTGGCAATTATATCATCCGTCTTCGGGGCTGTCGAGCCGCTCAACGAGCCGAGCCTTGCGAAATTGCCGCTAATTACGAGTATCCGCAGAGTAACGTAGGCGTCCGCGTATGTATACGCACATATACGCAGAGGCTGGATTCGCCTAGGATCTTTGGCAACTACGCGCTCGACTTCTTCCTTTTTTTGCGCGCGCGCGCGCGCTTTCTCGCTGTTTCTATACCTTTTAGCGCAGAGTTAAGCGGCCCGTTAGCGATCAATTACCGGGCGACACGCACGAGATTGGCTGTAATAAGGCACGTATTTGGAGATAGCCGGCGCGCTCTATGTAGGTGAGGCTGTCGATGTTCGGAGTCACGTTTAAGTATAAACAGTACGGCGGATCGAGCATGCAGAAAAAAATTCTGAAATGATTTAGTCGAGCCGTTAAGGCCGACGACATTAATAACTGCATAAATCTCGAGCGACTTATGCCCAAGCTCTGATATAGCCAGACATTTTAGTGGGATATTTCAGAGTCTGGATATAAACTCGCAAATAAATTATTTATCCGCTCATTTCGCGCTTTTTTCCGGCTCGATGTGCCGACTGGCGCGGCGGCGTCGCAAGCAAAAAAGAGGCAAAATATTGTACACGCTAGGCTCTCTTGCGGATTTATTGCCTCGCGGGCTCCCAGCCGATGTAGTCCTGGCAGAAAACTCAATGTACAGACGGGGAGAGCGCGCTGCTTTTCCGCGGATATTTCACAGAGCGAAATCTTTCTTGCGTGCCCTGGCAGCTGAAGAATAAGAGAAGAGTAGCGCTGAGTTCGTTTCGTAAATATTGCAGAGCAATTTTCGGGATGATTGAGATTTAAGCGTGCATTTCTGATTGGCTTTCCACGAGTAAACAGAGCTCGTGGAAAGATAATTTCTCTGTGACTTCTAAAACAACATTTATAAGTCAAATGTGGATATATGTAGGTATGAAGTAAAAGCTTCCACATCCGTATTTATTTACAACAAAAGTGCTTTTTAGTTAAAAAAAAAAAGAAGAAAAAAACGCAAATTCTCCAGGCGTCTAATAATTTTTGCATATAGCCATTCTCCCGAGCAGGCAGCTCTCCGCCGCAAGACAAGCGAGCAACCGCATTCTTTCATCGATTACACCTTTTTCTTTTCCAGCTTGGCGGACAATGTGAAAAGTGCAGTGACGGTAGCGCTGGCGGTCCTGCTAAGTCTCACGGAAAATTCACGCGTCAGGAGATTAAGAAAATGGAATCCGACTGTATATAGTATAGCTCTGCCGCAGCGCGCGCAAGAGTGAAACGTCAGTCCCCGAGGCTGCAGCGCGCGCGCGTGTGTATATAAAACCCGCCGCGAAATCCGAAAGCCCTTAGGAAGCTAAGAGCGGCTCTCGGCGGCACTCCCTGTCCCGTCTGTCGACCCACACGCTCGCGCTGCGAGGAGAGCGAGAGATATTCCGCGATCGCGCCGCCTGTCACACGATATTATTATGTGCGCGCGGGACTATGTATCACGCCGCGAGAGGGAGAGGCTAACCTGACAGATCGCGTCTAAACGGTATATAGGCGTGGCGGCAGCGCAGCTAGTAAGGATTGCTTTACACTGGGGCTCAAAAGTATTTTGCGATACTTGGATATATCGAGAGGTATAGTTTTGCCTCGGGCGCTCTGGTGTAATTACTAGGAACTTTGAATTTTAATATTTTGTCGCTCTACTTGACTCTAATATATTACAGACCTGTATAATATCAAGTGAAACATTTAATTATTTACAGTGTTTTATTGGAATATAAATTTTCCCAATAAATATGATTCTTAAGAGAGTGCGCAGTCTGAAAAATTTTTCGAAAGCCGGCTTTGTACTTAACACAAAGCACTTTATCCCACGTAATATCGAATTACAATGCAAACAAACTTTTAGCCAACAATGTACTTTGAGTACACAGACGGGCGTCGCACGTGCAACACGCCCAATAGGTACTTAATGAACGAGCCAACGCGCGCAGCCTACGCGAGCGAGAGAGAGAGAGAGAAAGACAGAGCCAACGACACATAGACACACGCAAACAGACAGAAAGTGAGAGAGCTGCGCGAGAGGGAGGAAGAGGGAGAAAGAGAGCGTGGCGGGCGGTGCGCGCACCTAGCCTAAGGTTACAGACCTCCGTCGCGAGGGTCAAGCTCCTTCGCGTCTGTTGCGCGCAGGCGTCTGCGTCGCGCGCGCTCACTCGCAAGATAATGTCGCTCTCTCTCTCGATCCGATACAGACGCGCGAGCACGCGAACCACTTGCCTATGTATATATACTTGATCGATCGATCCCGGGGATATACCGGCGAGATAGGCCCGATTTGTTTTTTAATGCAAGCCCAGCGGAGAATGTGTTTTTCTCTCGTCTGCGCGCGAGAGCGCGAGCTTAATCCAAGGATTTCAGAGGAAAGTGGAGGCGTCACGGCGCTCCCGGCTTTATACCTTCTCCAGAAAATTCTTTCGCGCGAGCCTATCAAAGCCTGCGGTTTATACATGTACACGAACATTTTTCAATATTTAACTTTTTTCATCCCGACTTTAATGTTTGTAATTACTTTCCCGGGAAGAATGTGAAATTACTTCTTCTATATACGCTAGAGCAAAATAAAACTTTTTTATTACTATTTAATCGCGTAACATAATTCAAAGGATTTTTTCAACTCGTATAACGCATTTAAAAATTATTTAAAGATTTATATAATTAGCGGAAATACCTGTTACGAGGAGAGAAAATGGAAAAATTTTATAACACAAAGCATCAGCTCTGCTCTCTTCCGGCTGGCAATTAGAATCCAAATGGAAAGGCAAAGAGAGAATGAAGGAAAGAGGATACATGGAGCCCGTGCGCACGGTGCCTGCGCGGTTATTACAGCGCCCGTAATGAAAGAGGACCCCCCGACGTTGACTATCTCCACCAAGAGATAAGAGTCTCCGTCGGCGAGCGCCGGTGGACCCTGCGGTCAAAGGTCGATCGCGCGCGAATTACAAGGCTATGTACGCCCTCGACTTCCTCCACTTTTCCATCAAGTTTTTATCTTCGGACGATGGTATAGGTTACACCTGTCGAACAATTTCTTACTGGTTAAAGTATTTAATGACTTTTGCAAGAGATTTGTTTCAGGCATCGACATGAATAAAACTTTAAAAATATACATACAACCATGAATACATGTAAATCTGGGAACTGCAGACATGATGCATCGCTTGGAAATGCATTTTACATCGTAACTAACGCTCGCCGGAGCTTCAAAGTGAAAGGCCTTTTTTAGCACTCGAAAAATCGACGATTACGCGCGTGCGCCCGCGCGCTTGAAGTAAAAAAAAAAGACTTTCTCGAGGGCAGACGGCTATTTCTCTGAAGAGCAGAATCGAGCGCGCGCGCGGGCCGCTGCCAAAATTGCTCTCGCCAGAGGGTTAATCTTCCGAGCCACGAATTACATGGCATTTTACACGGAGCCCGATAGCTCGCCGACTACTTATGCGCGCGTTTATATTCATTTCTTTTTGCTCATCCCGAGCGGGCTTTCGCTCGAACCGTGTACTTTTGCCAACTAAGAGCGATTTATTGTCAGTTGCAGGAAAATATTGACTTTGAAAAAATTCTCGAACGCTCCTGAATACTGATAATCACACTTCATATCAGTTATTTACGAGTTGTAAAGTGCAGATTTTAAGAGAATAACTTTTGCATTCATTTCTAAATTAATTAAACTTTCTTTTTCATTTTAGAATTTCCGTGTTAAATTTTATTCGTTAATTTCACATATAATACCTTTAATAGAACAGCACAGCAGCGCAAGGCCAGATAAGATTGACTGAAAACTCTAGGACGCATCGCATTCAGTAGCTATCCGGCTCTTTTGAGTTCGTTATCTCGATGGGCTGGCATTCACACATGCACGCGAGCCATCGAAAATCGTCCGCTTGCGATAAACCCATAGAGCGAGCGCAGCGAGCGAGAGAGAATGAAGAGACCCGAGAGAGAGAGAGAGGCGAGGGAAGCAAAGAAAGCGAGAGAAGAAAGAAGGTGGTAGCATTCGTGTAATCCCCGGGCCTGCCGCAGTAATTAGCAGCATTTGCATATCGCACGGCTCTCTCCTTCTCAGAGTACAGCGGGATGCCAGGGATGTATATATAGAGGAGACTCGATTTACATGCGAATGGCCCCCGTCTCTCGGCAAGCGGGGGGCGCCTATTCGCACGCGGAGAGAGAGAGAGAAAAAAAGGAATACTTGTGCCGCAGTACTTAAGATTCGAAACTCGATCGCTATGGCTTGATAACGAGCGCAACGCCGGCGACTCGTCCTTCAACTGCACAAGTCGCGTACCCTCTTTTTTTCTTTCTTTACAGTCTTCTAATGTTTCATAAAGGCCGCGGTAACGCTTTGTTTACGGAATGGAGTTGAAGAAAATGTTTGCTCGGCGTAAAAACAAGAGGAGGTATACGAAATTATGGATAAAAATTGCTCTCTACCTAAATATTCAAACAAGTATTCTATGGAAAAGATTGTGAGCTAGATATTTATTATAGAAAACAAAGGAGTATTTAGTTTGCTTAAGACCAGAAAACACTTGGCATCAATGCGTATCCCCTGGAATAACGGGGAAAAAGAGAGGCTTTTCCGCGTAAGAGCTTAAACTGTTAAGTTCTCACGTAAATCTAAACTTGGCGAAACGCGGCAAGTTTCCAGACACAACCTTAGCGTTTTCGCGGCCAGGGGATCCCCGGAATTAATTTCTCCGCGGCAGCGCGCGGCTTAAAAAGCTGCCGGTCCTCGTTTCACGGGTAGAAATAGTAGCGGGCGTATAGTACGAAGCAGCTATAGGGTTAAGAAGCCGAGCGCTCTTAAATTCCGCATTCGCTTATCGCTGCGAAGGGATCGTCCCTTAAGCCTTTTAACAGGTACTTGTTTGCCCCCTCCGCGAGATCCGGTGACGCTCTCTCATCTTTGCATAAAATTCCCCGGGCGCCCTCGTAAATTCAAGGGACAGAGTAGTTGGCGTTTTTCTAATTTCTGCCCCCAGCGCCGATCTAATTTATCGCGCGCTGGCCGGGCACATCCTTGCGTTTTTGCTTTTTTTTAATTAAAGGCAATAAAGATAACTCACTCTTTAGCGGCGATCCGCGATAAAGTTTTCTTTGTCCCCCAAAGAGAGATTAGCCGCCCTCCCTCGTTCTGTTGTCTACTTTGTCTTTGGTATTCTTCTTAATGCAGTCGGTCGGGACGAAAGGGTCGAGACACGACAAAGCCTCGTTAGCTGAGTAATATTTTTGAAAGGAGAAAGGGCCGCTCGCGCGGTTAAAAAGTAAATCGGCCCCTCTGCCGAAAATTTTTGCCGAAAAGGGGTTCGCAGCGCGGCGCTGTGTATCGGAAGTCGCCGTCGGAAGCCAGATAAGCTAAATAACCCCGGCAGCCGAAATTCTCGTAATTCTTTTATATCGTCGGGAAGAATCTCGCGAAGACGAAACAATTTTGAGGCTCGAAGGTGAGGCGACGACGAATTTGATACGCCTTGCGCGCGCACGCGATTGTTGAAAAAGAAGCGGGGTGCAGCTTTTTTCGAAGGGAAATTAAACGAGACGTCTTAGGAGTCCTCACTATTTAGAGGCTGACGGCTTTATTTAAATCCAGATTTAAGAGGGAAAAGTTTACAGCGAGCTTCTGTCACTAGCCGGGAGTAAGTAGAGTCTGTGCGCAAACGTTTATGAGCTTGGTAAATTTATTCAAAAGAAACCGAGGATGCAGATGGAAAAAGAAGAGGCTAAATTCAAGGTAAGGAAGATAATGGAATTAAAAATATTTAGGAATGCTTTTAAGTATTTTTGTTTCTACGAGTCTCTTTAGGAAAGTTTAAACGACGCCGGGAGAAAGCTTGAATTTATAGGCCTTCCTAATACTTGCATCCTCGATTTATCGCTCTTTAAAACTTTAGCCATATAGATGCGCCAAGCCAAAACGCTATTTCGCCATTCAAGCCCTAATCCAGCAGTAAGACTCTCCCTTTCATTACATCGTAAGTCAAACTTTTAAAACGATATAAGTCTTCAAAGACCTTAATTCCTTCAAAATTTGGATGGCCCCCCTCTGAAAAAAATCCACCTATCCTACGCTCGCGAAAAAAGGAACTATATTCGCAGTAGGAGACAGCGCGAAGGGAGCCGTCATCGTCTGCTTTATTGCTAATAGGGTGTTGCCCGGTTAATTCCCAAGTTGAGCCGGCAACGTCGTCGCTTGGAGAGCAGGTGGCTCGAGAGACAGACTCTCTGCGCGTGTGGAGAGAGGGAGAGAAGTTCGTAAAGTTCTCGAGGCTGTTTGAATTTTAATACTTTCCCGATGAGAATTTGCATGGAAATTCGCGGGCGCCATCGGCCGAGGGAGAGAAAGAGAGGCTCGCGCGCGCGAATTAACTCCGTTATACGGCTAATGGCCGCCGAGAAGTAGCTACGCTAAAATCTGGGAATGTCCTTTGCGTGGAAGAGCCTCCGCCGATACTTACACCTCCCGCCTGCTCCTCTCTCTAATGTTATTAATAATTTTACGTCTCGAGGATTAAATCTCTCGATTATCTCGGGGAAACGCGCCGGAATGTAACTGCGGAGCGCCGAGCGTTGCCGCTCGTTAATCGCTCGTAAATGTTGAGGTTTTCCTAGGATCCTCCTAAACTCGCAACGTTATTATCACTGCGAGACGGGCAAATGGCTCCTCGACGAGAAATTCAGCTCGGCTAAGAGCTAAAGATAATTTTGGCTCGGAGAAACTTTCGACTGCTCTGCAAAATTTATGAAAAAAAAAAGGGACTGCATATCCGAGCGAAGCGTTAACGAGAAAAGCCCTGATGCTGGAAAAAGGGTTACACCATGCTGGGCATATTTCACGAGGAAGATTGCCGGGCAGGAGCCTGTACACAACTTTTTCTTCACTTTTTTTTGTCCTCCCAAGAGAGACGGAAGAAAGTCCGGTAGCGTGCGGGGATTCAGGTGGCGTTTCTGCGGCCGCGCCGATAATATTCACCGAGCTTTTAATATTTAGCCCGCGGCATTGAATAAATTAAGGAAAAGTATATGCGACTTTGAAATTCAAAGCTTTGCTGCTGCGGCTCGAAGGACGCACTTTGGCAACGAGGAGGGACTACTTTTAAAGTACTGCGAATTAACTTTTTTACCTTTGCCGGGCGCTGTTAATAATCATGCTTTCCACGGATGGGCTACAAAACTTTCAAGTGGTATTCTTTTACTCGAATACTTTTTTCTCTAGTATTTATCAAACCAATTAAAATCCATAGCCCAAACAAAGCACGCTGAAATTATATCAGCAGACGTCCAGCTATGAAAGAAAAGATCACACATCGGTGGGGAGTGAAAAGAAAAGCTCGAGCGCGAGCCAGAGTTGATTGACGCTCTCCCGCGAGCAGTCGATAATATTCAATTTCCTGGAGCAAAGTACACAGGGAGGCGCGCGAGCGTATAATGAAAACCGATGGCTCGCTCGCGCGCGAGTTCGACAACGAACGGAAGCACGTCTAGCTCGCGGAACCGGCGTCGCAGCTCGCTGAACGTGACAGTATCTCGCCCAGCACGAGAGAGAGAGGCCAACGTCATTTCAAGTTTTTGTGCCGACCGCGCGCGCGCGCGAGCTCTCTGGGGAGAGGGAGAGCTGCTTTTTCTGCTCTCGGAGTTTGCCACGGACGCGGGGATGGTGCCACGCGGTAATGCATTGGTTGATGGACAAGCATGGATATTTTGCGGAGTTTTGAGAGCGGGGGCTATCGAGAATTTTGAAATTAGCCCTTTGTCATTCTTGCATTTTGGTTGAAGGGCAAGCGTCGTTTTTGACGTTTTTATGGAATTCTGGAAATTTAAAATAAACGTGGCATGCTATTGTAAATTATTTGAATCGCTTGCTGCTACGTCGACTTCATTATTTTGGATATATGTCATTCGTAATTATATTTGCTCGCAAGAGGTCGACAAGGCTTTTCAGAAATTCATAATTCCCAAGGCTCGTTTCATCAGTTAAGCAAAAAAGTGACAAAAGCCGAAAGTTATTCCGACAGTTTGGTCGCCAAAAAATTGCAGCCCACGCAAGCTCGAAATCCAGTGGTCGCGGCACGCACATTAGCCTCGCCACGGTTACGGCCGAAAAACTCATGAAAATAAAGGCCGCCCGAAGAGCCCGCAGCAGCTCGAGGCGAAAAAAAAGCCGGAGCAAGGCGGACATGCACTTCCTGCCTTTGCGGGACGTAAAATTTGCAAGCGTGGCGTGTGCATTACTCTAGCCGCGGAGCTTTCTCTTTCTTTGCTTACGAGGCCCTTTCGACCCTTCCCCATAAGCGACACGCTGCGCAAGCGCCTCGAGAGAGAGCTGGAACAATGCGAGCTACTCGCGGCAGCGGCTGCAGAGTGCGTGACGCCGAAATCGCATCGTGTTTCGGAAGGGGCGCATAATATTAATCGCGGCCACGGTTCGCGATTCGCGAGAAAGACACGAGACTTCCGCTTCTCGCGTGCATCGCGAGCTGCTCAGCCGAGCGGATAATAACGCGTTGCTCTCTTTCTCCCGGAGAGCGACCTTATCGGGAGATACACCCCCCCTGTTTCATTCTTTCGTTTTAATCTTTCGACTTTTTTTTTCGACGTGATTTCCAAGGAGCTGAAAGCGAGGCGCTCTTATAATTTCGTGATTTTGTGGTTTCCAAGAAAAACTTTGTTATATCGGGAGATGCTTAACCGGTATTATGCAGTCGTAATTTACGTGAATTTAATTTTATTGTTTTTCGATGCGTGTCTTATTGGATAACATCTTGCAACGTTTATATTTTTACGAAAATACGACGAAAATAGCGGCAGATAAGTCATTGAATAAACTCAATGGCAAATGTATATCTTTAGAATCAAGCTGTTATCGTAACCGAGTAATATTTGCGCAAGAGCTCGCAAAAATCGTAAACATTATACACGCCGTCTTCGATAAGGGGACTTTAAATAAAACTTTACCGACTTCACAGCAAACGCGTTATCTTGCATTATTCGCGCGGGATCACCGCGCCGATAATACACACAAAGTAATAACTTTTATTATTCGACTCGAAATTTCTGAAAACCATATTTTATACATATTTTATAGTTCATACAAAAATAATGTAAGTAAAAAGTACTGTATTATTGTCCACATTTAACGACTAATTCAAGTAAAATCCAGATGTAAAGAAAGATGAGAATTTTATTACAGCATTTCTCCCAGTGTATCAATAAAAGAAGATATTTTCACTACGCTATAATCTATGTATGACAAGGCGAGTTATCATCGAGCCCTCGTGTGTTTTTCGTTAACAAAGTGATGGTAGGAGGGAGTATGGTGCGTTACTGCTATCGTAAAGTAATATTCCGCGCAGCGAGCGTATTTGCATTGAGGAGGCTGAGCGAGCTCGTCGAGAGGGCCACGATAAAGTCTGACAAATGAAGACGAATCTTGACCGATCGCTCTTTCATTCTCTCGCCATTGACTGGCTTTTTTCGTTCGCGCGTATATACGAATGCAATAGCAGGCGGGCGCTTCTATTTTCGACTATCCATCAAGCTGAAAAAACTTTATCGAGACAGCTGCTCAGAGCTGATACGCGTTTATTCCGTTGTGCGTGTTTGTTGATTCAATGAAAAGAGAGTCGTATTAATATAATGCGCTAACCGAACGCCGCGCACGTTTCGAGCTTATATATCGCGGCCACTACTTCAACAGCAAGTGATAACCTCGAGGGAGAGAGGCGAGGAGGTTCACAATGAGCGCTCTCTCTCTCTCTTGCTCTCCTCTTTATTCAATTGTGCAAATACGATGACAGATGCAATTTCTCATAAACGCGGCTTAATTCAATCCTCGAGCACGCGACTCTGGCTCTGCCGTGTGTCGAGCTATGCAAAAACTCCTTCGCCTACCATAAATAAACAAATAAGGCGTAAAAAAAGGCTAATCTCCGGCCAGCCGCGCGTAAACACGCACGCGCGTTTTCTCTCTGTCAAAGGCCGAACTTCCGCCGCGGGGCGAATTTCACGGAACGTTTACCCTCGCCGTCGTCTCGCGGTCTCTTAATTACCTAAAACAACACTGACGATCACCGCCGCCGACGCCGCCGCCGTCGTCAAAAGTATGCGCGCTTATAGCACAAAGAAAAACCTTTGTACGCTTCCTCCCTTTTTCCTTACGCAGGCCACACACGCGCGCGATTAATTGCTCGTATTGCGCTGTTTTTCACGAGGCGGGCTTTCGAAATTTTCGGGAAGCCGAGATAAATCTGGAGAAAAGGGCGCGCGGCATGTGTACGAATTTCTGAAGCTGTGCCAAGTTGAATAAAAATAACCGCGCGCGCCTGACGGTTGCCGAATGAGATAGAGCTGCTGCCGCCGCCGTTGCGAGTATATGTCGCCCATCGTAAGACCGGCAGTCTTTTATAAGCCCGATTCTGAGGCGTAGGGACGCCTAAATATTTTTCTTAGCCTCGCCGATGAATGGAGGGTAATTAATGCCGGAGCGAGGGGAGTACTGTTTTTTCCAAGGCTTGATGGCTTTTTAAAGTTGTTATGATGTTTCTTCCGTTATTGGGGATGTCGTTAAGCTTGTTTTATTGCCTTTTTCTAACACGAGAGAAAAATAAAAGAAATCTTTTCTCCGAACGAATACTTATTAAAACTAGCACAAAAACTTACGTAATGAAATAGATTTTGCAGTAGACCACTTGGACAACTCACCTGTAAAAAAAGGAAAAAATTCTGTTAATAATACAAATTAAAATAATCACCATGTTTTTCAGTAAATTATGTTCTTATAATAATTAAAAATGAAATTTCAGCTAATGGAAGCAAAAATTAGAGTGCCCAGATAAGATTCAAAATCAGGACTGATTAATTAAAAAGAACGGTTCATCCAAGCCAATTAAGCATGTATATCCCTCGCGTCAACCGATAAGCGATAAATCAGCCCGAGCGCGCATAAAGAAAGCACTTTTCGAGGCCACGCCACCACATCATTTCATTAATGAAGGTCAGAAAAAAATCCACACTCGAGCAGGCGGGCAGGCACTCACGCACGCCCGATAAAACGGACCGCGCGCGTCGCTATTTTTACCGTTCGACACGCAGCCGCAGCAGGCTGGCTCGCTCGTCCGCAGAGCGGTCATTTGCATTTTAGAAATGACGAAATTTACATTGTAAACAGTCGTGCGAGTCGCCGAGGCTGAAACTTTCTAGGCGTTTCTATTCCTAATCATTTCGCGCGCTCGCTTCTAAGCTTGCTCGGCGTTCAATGACCGTTTGGCTTGTATCGCGCGACGTGTGCGTTTTGCCTACGCAAAGAGAATCTTCCTCTCTCTCTTTCTCTCTGTTTCTACTGCTGCGCCGTCGGCTCGCTTGGTGCGAGCGTTAAGAGAGTTACGTTTATATGCAAACAGCCGCCGGCGACGTCTCACTTGTAGATGTAGATGTGACTCTTGGGGACTACTCGCAGCTTGCTCGTTTGACGATAGGATGTTTAGATGTAATTTTTCGTAGGGAGTACAAGCGAACGTTGACCGGGCGGCTGCTCACTTTTTGCGTTAATAAGAGATGCTCTTTAGAGAATATTGTAAACATTTACATATAATTCGAAAAATTTTCTCTTATTAAATAAATAAAATTTCATCTATAAGCTTGTACTGATAAATCCAACGTGAATAGAATGAAGTAATAAAACCTAACGACTAAAAGTAATTAGCAGTCGGATTATAACATAAACGTGGAAAAGAAAATTACGATAAAGGTGTAAATAGTCAAGGCACGCAGCAGTCGCGATAATCGCAACTCGCTACAGCGGCCCATACATATGCATCACCTCTATGAGTTCACTCGGCGCCTCTATGAATTCTCCATTAACGCAAAACGCATCGTCGTCGCCTCGCGGTTGCGCAAAAAAGAAGCGTAACTCGCGCTCTCACATTGGACAAAGAAAGAAAAAAAAATAACACTCGCTCGCGGACCCGCAGCTGCCGCGCGCACGCGAATTCACAACTCTGGGCGCGCGCGTCCGCCTCTGGTGCATTGCACCCAGGAGTCGCGCGCATAGGCGAATAACAATATCTCTTTCGCTCGTCCCTGCCTTTTTTTTTCTATTTTCACCTTCGCATGTATCTGTCGCGCGTCCGCTGGAAATACGTGAAGTGCCTGTTAGTCTAGCTGTGCAAATATATAGGTATACAGCGAGTAGAGACAGCAACACAGCAGCAGCAGTGGTGAGGACAATTGCTGCCGCCACCGGCACGCAGGATGTCGATGACACTTTGGCTTATCAGACAGGCACACACGTATTATACTAGGCCCGAGAGTTGCGTTTGACGCTGGCGAAAAGAGAGAGTGTGGGGCTCTCTCTCTCTGCTCGTGTCTGCTGCGTGTAAGAGAGACAGCGAGTACTCTCGCACTGAATATATTAGCTCGACTCATTCAAACTTGACTTTCGGGAGATAACTGAAGGGAGCCGCTCGCTGGATGCATATTCAAATGTTTCCCAAGTTTCGACCCAATGGCTTTTCCCCAATGTTCCCTAAACTCGAATCATTAAACTGTTTATTTTATTTTAGTAATGAAACTAATAACAATACGTCTTCAATACACTTGATAATTAAAAAGATTTATTTTTTCTCTCCGAGCGGCTCGTAAATTTAAATCACACAGAATAGCGCTACACAGGCCATAATCCGCGCTAAAGCAGACAAAACACCTAACACGTTAATAAACTATCGTGCCACAGGCGATCACGGACAAAAGACAATGAATCAAGCTCCAGCGTGCGCGCACGCTCTATTCTAGCTCGCTCCATTACGAAAGCAAGCGCGGCGCGATTCATGTCGCACTAGCCTAGCCGCTTATCACGAAGCCGATGCAAAATCGTTCGTTTACCTCCCGCGCGCTTATCGCATCCGATGCAGCACTGCCCAAGATATATATACGCGCATGTGTGCGTGAAGAGCGCGTCTGTAGTCTATAGGCGCGCCACTCGGCCGTTCTATATACATTTTGCAATTCGAAAAGGGGAGAGAGAGAGAGAGTGAGAAGTCTTTTATGTAATCGAGCAGCTGCGACAAGCCGAGATATATCGTCGGCTTCGCTCGGCGAGATACCGGGAGTAATGACTCCTTTGTTTACCTTTCTTTGCACTTGATGATTTGATTAGATTTAGTTGAAAGGTAAACGATAAACGTGAAGCTAAAAAATTATGATAATATATTTGACTTTCTCTCGAGTGAAGAAAAATTTAAAGCCGATAAATTATTTCGATCTACATTTATTATATTCCAGAAGCAGAAATACCGCTGTGTAAAAGCTCGCTAGAACGAGGAATAATCGACCAAGTTTAAATAACCCGCGACGTCTAGTTCAATTTCCTCTAGCTGAACCCTCACCTTGGAAAAGCGGCGGCACATTTATCAAGCGCAGCTATCCATCTCGATTCATCGAGTCATCGCTCTGTCTCTCGCGGCTGAAAAAGTATACTATAGCCCTTCGGAATCCTCTTACGTGCTCGCATGTGGGTGTCCAGCCTGCGAGAGCGAGCTACATCCGCGAGATTTACGACTCTTCTTGCCGCGATCCGACTTTCGAAAGAATATCGCTCTCTCTCTCTCTCTCGCGAACTCGTTACGAGATCGAGCGACTCGCTCGGTGCGCTGACCCCCCACGATCGCGAGGCCCACTTACTCGTACCAAACGACGACGACGACTTTACGAGCGCCCTGCGCGGCCGGCTATTTTTTTCTCTCTCCTCATCCGGCGCGTTAAAGAGAGGGACATCTTTGTGCGAGTATAGCGAGAGAAGGAATCTGGGCCGGCGCTCCGGGGGGGCAGCTGCGTGACCCGACGCTCGCGTTTTTTGTCGTCGACGCGACTGGCCTTGCTCCTTAAGTAAATAGACGCTCTTGAGAGGAGCAAGTCGCTCGGAACGGGAGAGGCGAAAAAAAGCGGGGGAGGACCGATTAGGCGGAGGTTTATATGACGCGGCGAGCGTGAAAGACGAGGAGTCGAAGGGCGAGAAAAGGGGGACGGATGATAATCGCCGCTAGACGATTGGGCTTTGGCAATTATCGGAAGCGAGAGCGAAAGAGAGATATATATATATTCCTTTTGCGAGTCGGAGCGGGAAATTGAAAGAAGCGGTAATTGGGAGCCGGCTGAAAACTCAATTAAAATCGGTCGTTAAACCGAGCGCTCGACAGGAAGAAACCGAATAACTTGAGAAATAAATTTTAGAACAGACTTTTTCGCTCTTTCGTTATAGTCTGGCTTGAGTGTATACGCACTCGGGAAAATGTGAGCAGCCGAGCTTTCTTTATTTCGCTCCAGATGTTGCGCAGAGCCGAGCTTACGTCAAACTGTAAGGCGGTTTAATTAAGGGGCGAACTAAATTTAAATGTAGTATAAAAATGTACAATAAAGAAGAAAAGTCTTTATTTAAAAAAAGTATTCCAGCGTAAATAAACCAAGAAAAAGTTATTACAAAACGCAAATTATTCTAGCCCCTGAAAAGAGAGCTCCATCGATTTTCACAGCATAAAGCGAGAGGGGAGAGGGCAAAGGTTGCGTCCTCGGGAGGTCGAGCCCCGCGCGGAGCGTGCAAACACGCGCGCATTCGTAGAGCATCGAGAGGAACGAGACAGAGAGAAAGCAAAGCGACGTCGGGCCCGAGAGGAAGCAAAGGAGTCTGGCCGAGCGCGCGCACAATGGGCTTCATTGTGCGCGACGCCGAGGCGATAAGACGCGAGCTCGCACCGGATTTGCACAGCGAGATATCGGCCCGTGTCCCATTGGCTTTGGCAAAATTTCGATCTCTTCTCCTAGATGTATATGAACAACTTGGCACTTTATGTCTCCCGTTTACTTCGGAGACTGTTTTATTCTTATTGGATTCGGTACGGAGAGGCGTCGCTTCCGGGATGCCAGTGGGAGGAAGTACTGCCGGCAATAGCGCAGGAATTTCATATGTTTCATGTCGGAGGCATGGAGAAATTTTAAAAATTTGCGTTTTTATAATAAGGATTGTTAGAATTTTAAGTTATCACTATTTCTCTGAATTTTGTTATTATTTTTTTTAATTAAAACGTTTATCACGTTCACTAAATGTTCAATTTTTTCCCCCCAACCCAATTATATGTTAGCCTTCACTTTGAAGTCAAAAATATCTCATCCTCACAGGCAATTTTAAAACAATGTTTTCGCTTAAACTAAACATATAAAAGTTAAAAAAAAATCTTATGTAACGGTTTGTAATTTCTACAAGTGTAAACATATCCATTCCCATTGCTTACAATACTAATCTTAATACGATGAAAAAGAGGAAAAATAATTTTGTGAAAATTGTATGCGAGCGCATAACGCTATCGATTACGCAGCGACTCGCGCCTGAAAAAGCAGCCGCTCGTCTTGGCCGAGGGGCTTGCGGGCGCGCTTGCAACAACAATGAGTAACTTGATTGTGATGTATGGGAGTAATGAAGAAGGAAGCGTTCTCCGCGCAAAGCAAACCCACACACGCTCGGGCTGAAAGCGGCGCATCGCGAAACGCGTTTTCAATAACTGGCGCGACGGCAGGGATCCGCTGCCTCCGCAATAATGACCCAGACGCTTGCGCATCCTTCGCGTGGAGATCGGCCCACGCCGGCGAGAGCAGGCGAGCAAAAAAAGGACGAGCCGAGGATTTATGTGCACTCGTAGAAACGCTTATTCCGAATGAAATATCGGGAACGTTTCAGGGGCACACTCGAGCGAGTAGTGTCCGAGAGTACTCGTACAACTCGAGCGCTAGTACGCATATATCCCTGCTTCCTCTGCGCGCTGCAGCCTTCTCTCTCTCCTGCTTTTTATATCTTTTTTTTTCTCTTTTTCAACCTCGTTATACACGAGTATGAATAAGCCCCTTTTTTCGTGCGGCATTGTCCGCGCAAGTGTGCGCCCTCGCAGTTCCATGTTTGCAGCCGGCCGAATTTAAACGAAGGGGGTTCCGCCTTTATCGAAGGAAAATGCCTCGGTAATTCTAGCTTTTATGTTTGAGCAAGCGTTTTATTTAGTAATTTCGGCAATCGAGTTTGTTGATTGGCTGGGATTGCGAATTTCTGCTGCGAGTTATTTTTTAACATCAGGCTTTCAAACACTTGTTTCTGTCGGCTCGAATTAAATGGTCAAACCAAATGAGAAACGATGCAAATATGGAGAAAATTAATTTTTAAAAATCAGCTTGATAAAGTCTTCAAGAAAACTACTCGATCATTGCTCCGAAAAAACTACGTGATTAATCCAAATTAAAAAAAAAATCTGGTTTTCGAAAATCGCGCGTGATATTTTTCTGCGAAACTGGTTCGCTTTCCGTGTGTCATTAGCGAGCGCGGCCTTAATCCTCTTTATATAATCAGCAGCGCGGCAAGACAAGTCGGCAGGCCGACTGTTACTACTTAAAGCCATATCCCGCATCACATCATAAATTTCAACTACGCTTTTTCAGAGTCAGAGCCGAAGGCCGCAGCTCCGGCAAAGCGCCATCCTCTTCAAAGTACTCTACTTTTTCACGCTCCACGTACGTCGCATAAATTATCCGATTGTCCGTCCGAAAAAATTACAGCCACAAGCTCGCGCGTATAGCTGCTAAGGTAGCGATCGCGGTCCCCTTAAAATCCGGACAAAGGAAAAAAAGCTCGTACTTCTTTCGCCGCAGCGCTATGTGTGTCCCAGCCAATTACGCCTGCGCGATTGTTTTTAATCAAGCCGGCCTCTAGCGCTCGCGTTATTACTTTTTAGCGCTCGATGCGCTGTACATAGAGAGCCACAGGCGCCAAACGCCCTCACTCGAGATTTACGAGCGCGTAAATAAGCCGAAACGGACTTCCATTCTGCCTCTGACACCATCCTGCTGACTTTTTTTCTTCTCTCGCCGCGAGTCGATCTTTCTCCTGCAGGGCTGCTTTTTAATTCGCCTCGCTCTCGGCGCCGATTATGCATGCGAGAATATCGCAAGGGCGATCCTTGCAGGGCTTCTCTCAATGATCTACATGGACTACTTAACGTCAATTCTGTTTTCCGTCTCCGTTCCCTTGTTTACTGCGACATACATGCGCGGACGAAAATTTACCAACAGGTTAATACTGCTTACTTGTGTAATTATCGTAATTTTTATGAATAAACGAAAAAAGTTTACGGCACAACCGGGAATGGTACGCATAGCAGATTCTATTTGGCAGTGCTCGTATATAGAAAGGCGCATCTCTCACGGGCGACAAGGCAATTTGTCCTTCGACAAATTAATTTCTTAAAATACCTCTTGTGAGAGCAAGCCTTGCCGACCCTGACAGACGCACTTTTATTACGCCCGGCAGCAGCAGACGGTTTACTGTCTCATTTTTTTTATTCCCCTTTTCTTTCTCTCGTTTCGGCCACGAGAAAAAAGGAAGATCGCGAACGAGGCAATTTCGCCGATCGTCGTCATCGTCCTTGACACGTCCCGCACTGCTAAAAATATGTATTAACAATTTATAAAGGGATATATAACGCGTGTATATTTAGCTTTACTGCACACACACGTGTTACTAATCGAGCTAGCTTTTTGCTTTTCATTTTCCCCCTCGTTCTTTTTCTTACTCTTTCTTTAAAAAAGAAACGTCCACGAATATTTCGACCTCGATTTGCTCTATAAGTGTGATGAATGCCGACTAGAAATCGGGCTCACAAACCGCTTGGCGTTTTATCGCTGTGCGTGCAGCAATGTGTGATATACGCGGCACTTTTCGCGCGTCTTACCAGCGGATATTAACGCCTTTCATTACTCCGAAATAGATACTTTTCACTTTATTTATGCGGTATTCGTGTCAAACTGCGCTAGTTATATTTTGCAAAATCGATTTGCCGATCACGTCCAGCGCTGATCGTTAAACCAAGCTTACGCTCGTTGGACCAACTGTTAATTTAGCGCATGATATATCAATGGGATAATTGCACGGCAACTTGTAAAATGATGCTTTGAAATTTATCTATTTTACTATTGGAGTATTATCTCAAAGTCGTATTTTATACTTTTCACTGTTTATATACAGCTTTAGAAATTATACAATGATATCACGCACTGCAATGATATTCAATTTTATGACTATTTATGTAACTTTGTAATAAATAAATAACAAACTTTAAAATAGCAATAATAATACTATCTTCTTCTTCTCGAGAAAAAGAAATATATATCGCACCAAGTCATTATTTATTCTTCCAATCAGACGTTTAAAATAATTAAGTTTGCATAAAAAATCTAGCACTGATAACATCCACCGCGCGTTTTCTGATTAATTTGCATAAAATAAAAATTGTCCCTGACCAGTTTCCCTACATAATACTCAATACTGACTTTCGTACGTAAATAAACGATTCACAATCATAAATCCAAATTTCCAGCACGAAAAATAAGTTTATCAAATATAAAAAGAAAACGATTGACAAGTAATCATTGAGTGTCCAAGCCGAATTTGTATCTAGACGAGCGATGATACTCTTCGACAGAGAATAATTACGCGATCCTGCAAGACCGTACGACGAACCGGTTACTCGTTGCCATATAACGCACTATACGATCGTCCGTGGGGAGAAAGAGAGCAGAGCGCGCCCTGCTCTCCTCCTACGGCTTTCCGCGAACCGGTCCCTCAGTTGGAATCGGTCTGCAGCCACCCCGTACTCGTGATGCCGAAAACTCGTTCTAGCATTTGCATAGGCACGCCTGCATGCGTGTATATACGCGCGTATACCGGAGCTGCAAGTCGCGGACGACTGTGATAATGGAGGAATTGGCCAACTATTCTTATACACTGTAGTATGGAAAAACAGAGTCGGATTTTTGGCACTAATCGGGATTTAGTTTGTAATGTCGACTTGTCGGAGATTTAGATCGAGGAGAATTGCTGGATTGCTTCCTATTGTTCTGTGAATATTTGATGCTACATTTCTATTGTATTATATACGATCCTTCGAATTCTGTACGAATATAAATCTTTAAATTATTTCAAAAGAGAAGGATACAATTTAAGCCATTAATTACTTTAGAAATATAAATTTAATCCTTTCAGAAACGTTTTAATCACAAAGCCTCCGAGCTTCGCGAATGAACGATTGGTTCTCATTCATAAAGCGCAAACAATAATAAGACTCTTATCCATTGAAAGCGCTCGATAGCTCTAATTGATTTCTGCGATCTGCCGCGGCCGCGATCATTAATCCGCAGCGCGCTAAAGCGGCCGCGACAAAACAACGGCGTCTAGCTCGCACAATGAGACTTTCGTCTCCCCCTCTCATTATTCTCGCACCTTTGGCGCGCGCGGTCGGCCTCCTCTCTCGGCGTGCGCGCGCGCGGCTAAACAAAAGTGCAACGCCATTGTAACGCGTTCTCTAATTCTTTATCATTCGCAAGCTCTCAGTGCAGTATATCTATCATATAGAAAACGGCGTTAAAAGAGTGCGACCCTTATTACTCGTCCCTAGTCATTTCTCACTCTCCGGCATTATATATAGATCCATGCACGCCCGATTTAGAGCTGAGCGAAAAGAAAGTCTGGCATTGTTCGATGCGCGCAAATCCGAGGGCGGCGAGCGCTTATCGTTATTCCCTCTAACGACCGCTCGTGCCGCTGATGCGCGCCGCCGCCGCCGTCGGGTTATATACTCGCTTGTACTTCACACCATTGTATCTCGGCTGGATGCTTACTTAGGAGAGACGTATAGTCGGATGGAAGGAGAGACGCAGTGTGGGTTTTCTTTATTCAATGCAAATGCCTGCAAGAGAGCAGTTCGCTGGAAAGAAACTTAGCGCGCGTGCCAAGATGAGGGGAAGGGCGACATTGTCGCCGGAAGACAGACGAAGGAATGCCCGCACGTGGCTGCGTGGATCAATCAGCCATTGACGCATCCGTGAAATATTTAATTTGACTTTAAAAATTATTAAATGGACATTCTCTTTAAAGAAATACCGAGATTTTAAGCTGCGATTTGCTCGGTACAACACAGAAGATGATTCATTTACTGTTGAAACATTTTTCATTAACTTATTATTTTCTGCATCTCTCAGCTCACTCATCTATTTGATCTTTTTTACAACGATCCGCATACCCTACCGTTTCATGACATTTCATTTCATTTCCAAGGTAAAAGTCTTACTTATAAAATTTCTTTATTTTTATCAATTACGGCAACTCGTATGAGATTAACATTGAGATTAGAATAATTCTAATTAAAATTCAGCAGGCATATCAGGTTTAATTCATCTATAGTACATTAAAATTAGAACACCTAAGCATGTCAACAACAATTCGTTATCTTGGAAAAGCAGCAAGGGGAGCGGATAGTCGAATGAAGTCGTAAAGGCGGGCTCGCATTCACAGGCATCTCATAACCGCATGCGACTGCGGGAGAAACGCGCGCAGATGTCGGGGCAGCAGCAGCAGCAGCGCAGCAGCAGCAACAGCACCGATAGCGATAGCAGATGCGAGATAGCGCGCTTACGTCCGCTAATATCCTGAGCAAGAGCAAAGCGATATGAATTTATTTCTGCCGCGGCTTATTTATGAAAGCCGATAGCGCAGCGGCTGCAGATCGGGTTCCCCGCGTGTCTGCGCCGGAAACGCCGTGTGCGTGGGCTGACCCCGAGAAGCGGGAGGGGAGATTCGATGTATTTATTGGACTACTCGGCCCCCGAGAGACAGAGGAAGCTGACTGACCTTTGTTGAGGTATGCTTCTTTTGTACGGATTCAGAGATACGAGATACAGAATGGTGAGCTTGTTAAGGCCAGATCAGAGGTGAGTTTATCGCGCCCCGGTTTGCTCAGCTGGAAACGATTGGCTTCTATAGATTCGACCTAATCTGCACGTGAGTTTAACCAGTTTCGACTTTCGCTTCGAGCTTTCAAAATCGCTGCAAAAATCAAGTGACTCTTATCAATTGCGAATAACATTTTTATGTTTGCCAAAAAGTTACAAAATACTTTAAACATTTGTCCTCTAGCTAATCAAGTCCTCATACATATCCGCAAACCACATATAGACTGCGATGTCCCAATAATTAATGGTTCATCGGCAGCACGAGCGCTCACCAACACAGCCAGAAACGCGCGCACGTCCATACAAAGTTGCAGATCGAGGAAATGGAATTTAATGGAATCTCTATTCTGGCTTTCGCGCGCGTCGCTTATGTCGGAGAATTGGCTAGCTAGCTCTCGCGATTTCGCGAGCAGCCGCGGGAGAGCGAGAGAGAGAGACAGCAGTGGCGCTCGCTCTCGCGTGATACGTGAGGCCGTTGCCCTAAGCTTACTCGGCGGCGGCGGCGGCGGCGGCGATGGTGCAGTGCGCAACGCGCTAGGCACGTCAAGAGAGGGAACGCGAATTGAGCCGCGCGCGGCCCAGTAACGAGCGAGCGACTTTCACGAGAGCGAGAAAGAGACGAGTCTAGCAGTGCCGAGCGGGATAGACGACCGAGCGAGCGCCGAGGTTTCAGCAATCGAGAGGACTGCTCTACTATTTAAAAGGGGCTTTGACAATTTTTTCCGAGAGTGGCTAATCTTTTACCAATTTCAAGCAGTGCTACTCGATCATCATTTTTGGCTGCTTTAACATATATGTAATGTGAAAGAGAGAGGCTCAGCTTGTACCGACAAGTAAAAAATGTCATAAACATAAAATTATAAATCGAGAGCACAGCGAAGAAAGTATTAAAGCCAGGCGAATTCTATTCCGAAGAGTAGGGCGGTGCTTAGGGCCTGCTGCACAGACGAGCTCTAAGCGAGCCTCCGGAGAATCATCGCGCGATCGTAAGCCGCGAGAGGCGCGAGAGAGAGAGAGAGCGAGCGTAGGAGAGAAGCCTTGAAGTGCGGATCGCGTGTGGGTCGTAGACTACGCGCGGCTTATAAAGCGAGCGTTGGCTCGGTGCCTGCACTCTAGGCGCGCGCTCGATGCTCGCGAAAATGAGGAGCGAGAGAGAGAGAGCCGAGTGTATATACATCGCTCGAGCGAACGGAAAATCGATTATCTTTCTTGGCGGCCGAGCCTCGAAAGACAAAGTGCATTCCTCTTTCTCTCTCTCTCTCGCGCGCTCTTGCGCACTTTTATGACGACGAGTAAAGGAGAGCGATGTGCACACTCGGCTCTATCTTTCTTTCTCTGCACTCGGTTGCGCATGCACGAATGAACGATTTATCAAGAGGGAAGGGAGCGCTCACGTACTTTTTGCGTTTTTTATTTTTTCGCAGTGAGAAAAAAATATCCCGCGCGCGCTCAATGAAATACGGGGAAGTGAATTTCGAGCAGAGTTATTTTTGTAAATGAATTTAAAGTATGGGAGACCGCGCACCTTGCCGCTCTTGCAATTTGTCTTTACATAATGCGATATTTACGAAAACACTTTGGTAATGTTATGAACGTCTACAGGAAAGTTGAATTTAATCCAAAGCCGAGTGTCATAACCTGTATAATATCAAAGTTTGCGATAAATTCTATCAGTTTCAATTTAAGCTGGAAGAACATTTTTTCCCAAACCGCAATATATTTTGCAAGTTATGTGGCAACGATCGAATTTCCGCCAAATCTCCGAGAGCCAGCCGAGCGAAAAGGAAAAATGGCAAAAACAGCTTAGCGATCGGGTACGTGTAGAGGGAGAAGCGGGCAGGAAGTAAGCTAGCGTAGCCCGGTAAGAACAATCGGTAAGCGCAGTCAGGCTGCACGTACATAGCTACAGAGCGAGCGAGACTCGAGGGTCCGCTTTCTATTCGTTTCCCGTCAATTAGCCGGTCGCCGACGTCGACCCTGATTCCAGTTATGCGAATGCGAATGTACATCGTCATATAATGGGCCGCTCGCGTGAAGCAGCTCGGCTTTATATATAGGTGCGCGAAGATCGCTGCACGCGGCTGCAATCTCTGCAGTCGAGCGCTCGAGTTTGCCGTATATGGGCGTGCATACGGCTCGTTCCGCGCAAAGCGCACGCGCGAGGTTACTGGATCAAGCGGTTAACAGCCAACATCTTTGCTTCATTCATTTTCAAACAAAGGGTTTACTCTACGTTTCGAGCTGCTAATTACTTCAAGTACAACCTAGCTAAATATTGTCGAAACAATTTCATATACTAAATTAACGTACTCGCAGTGAGTTTTAAAAAATTCAAAAGTCCTAAATCTTATAAATTTCACTGATCGTAGGTAAAAAAACTTTTAACATTATTTATATTAAAGCATCTTTAACCTTGAAAATGCACAAGGAATCATCAATATGTAACGCAGTCTGACTTCACACATTCGGTCGTATACAGCGCCTAACCCTTTTCTCTCAGTCAAAGAGAGCGGGAGAGCCGCTCTTTGAGCGAGCATGCGTCTCTGTCGTTTCCTCGCTTGGCGCTCCATCTTCCTCAATTTTTCTTGCCTCTCCTCTCTCTCTATAAGCGAGTGCGCAACCTCTTTCTCTGCTTTTTTTTTTCTCGCTCGATGTACATCGTAAGAGCAAGAGCGAGCAACTCGTCCAGCTTCTTCCCACGGGAAAGAAACGAGCTGCCGAGTTCGCCGGCTGCTATACTGGCAGAGAGCGGCAGTAGCAGAGAGCGCGAAAAACTCGTCTGCGCCGCTGCGAGAACCGGAGCCTCTCTTTCTCTCCTCTACTCTCATTTTTTCCGAGCACGAGCGACGCGCAAATATATGTATAACACGAGCAAGCGCGCAACAGCCCTTCTCCTCCATTATGTCCTCGCCTATATATAAATACGGAGAATATTTTGTCCTTCCGCCGCAGAGAAGCGACCGGCAACGTCTCTCGCCGAGATATATAGGCGCGGTTAAATAATGAAAGAAGAAGCAGCAACTGAGAACGAGCGAGAGAAGTGCAAACTAATGCAAATAAAGCAGGCTCGTTGATGATAAGTCGCGCGAGCAGCGCTCCGACAGCGTCTCTCGTTATTAATGAAAACGTTCCATTCGTCTCTCTCTCTCAGCGCGGCGGTGCCCTCCCATTCAGCAACCGAGCGAGCACGCAGAGAGAGAGAGCGGCTCTCGCTAATGAAAGCTTATTCGCGGTCATTAACGACCATTAACGACTCTGCGCTCAAGCGCCCTTTCTTTAGCCTCCTGCCCGCGACTGCGAATACACACAATCCGCCGGAGCCTGCGCATTTTTTTCTTATCCTCGTTATTAATTCCAGCGTTCGATGAATGGCTGACCCCCACTCTCTCTCTCTCTTCCAATAATATCGAATGTAATATCTCCCTCTGTAACACAGCGGCGACGTGAAAAACGAAAGAGAATGGAAAGAGAAAAGCAGCAGCGTAACAAAGATATGCCTGCTTTCGCTAGTGATAATCGCTTGCGTGTACGTTTCGCTGAGCAAGCCGGCTCGTGAGTGAGTGTGTGTGTGTTTTTAAAAAGGACCTGGAAGAAGTCGAGGTCGCGACCCTGAGAGATCTCGCAGCTTTTGTGTGTATTATGCTCGCCGCGCGGCGCAATCTGATCGTGCGGCTGCGATATTACGGGCTTTTTGAAAAAATTACGATTAATGCCGAGTGCCTTTGTGCACTGACTTTGAAGTTTGCATTTCTTTTTTCAGAATAAAAGTACTGCCTTTTCAGAAGGAAGCATAAAGTAAGTTTGAAATATCTCGCTGATCCGAGATCGACGAAAAGCGCTGTTTTCGCGCGCAGATAGATTGAATAAAAATTACGATGACACTTACTAAAACAAAATCTCAGCCAAGATTAAACAGACTGTCAATCAGGATTAAATAAACAAGACCGTATTTAACTTTGCTGGTGAAGCTGACGTGCAGTACGCTCTCTTCTTCGCGGCGGGAGTGGAAAAAAGTGCGCGGCATCCGCCATGAGCACACTGCACACACACACATACACCCACACTAAGGTATTTCGCCCATTCTATTTATCGACGAGCGATGACTCGTCATGCGGCTCATAAATAAACATTTCTGTGCTGCGCTGCGTGCTAGGTACTTTTTCGCACTTTTAATGCAGCACGCCAAAGCGAGATTGTCACTGGTATGAGCAGGGAATTAGCGAGATAAGGCGCGTATGTACTTTATGCACGCACGTCCCTGAAGTAACGTATTTCCAGCCTACGTCGCGCTGCTGCTATTCCTTTGTGATGCTGCTTTCGAGAGAAATACTGATAGGAAAGAAGTGGATATACCATTATTCTTTAAATAAAGGAAAAATAAAATTAATGAAATTTTAAATACGTTGACTGCAATCTACTTGTTCTCCCGACAAAAATAAATTAATTCGTTTGTACCGTTTCAGGGCCAGGAAACAAAGTACAAAAAGAGGAAGAGTCAAAGCCGATATAATAAAAAGAAAATAAATTAAGCTCCTTGTGCTCGGCAAGGAAATCACAAAAAGGTATCTACAGTGTCCTCGGCCACTTTATCGCTGTCACGAAAATCGCGAAAACGAAGAAGAAAGAAAGCAGCAGCAGCAAGAGAGCCCCACGGGCTGCAGCTTAAACTTAAACCTGGTCATAAGCTTCAAGAGTCGGCAGGCTGCACTGACTATTGTTTTTTGCTCGGCGCACATACACGCGGAGCATATAACAGTTGGGCTCATTGGCTGCCGGCCAATCCGTCGTTTCTCTCCTGCTTTTTTCTCCTCCGCGCGATCGATCGAAGCCGATCTTATACGAGGCCTCGGCGCGCGGGAGAACCGGCTTTTGAATTCGCCTGACTCGATTCGGCCAATCTTTTTTACGAGCCGATAACTCGCCCCGAATGGTCGTGGCTCGCGCGCGCGGAGCAAGTTTCGGGTATGTTTGGAGGGAGGAGGGACGCGCGCCCATCTCCTTACGCTTGGTTACTTGGCTTAACGACATTTAAATTCTATTAACAGGGGGGAAGAGATGTGCACAGTGCGCCTGACAACGACTTTTGTAAGAGAGTAGATTAGGTTGCTGCAGCAACCTTCCCGCTAGGCTTAAAGAGCCTGTATTTGGCTGGCAACTTTTGCTTGCGATTTCGGAGCTGTCTTTTTTTCGATGTCGTTTCGTCGACTTCTTAACTTGACTTCGTGTTTGGCGAACAAGATTTTAATGAAGCAGCGAACGCTTGAGAACATCCGATTACGGACCTGCCGCACATGGGAGACGGTGACAGTGACGACGACTTTCTTTTGTGTTCTTAGAAAGGACGTTTGAAGGAACTTTGAGCTTTGGTAAATTTTAATATGCCAATAAATTGATCAAAAGAAAAAGTCAAGTTTATTAATTTTCATATTTGTTTTGTACTTGATGAAATTACTTATGTTCGTGATGAGGGAGGAAATTAATATGTTTTGATAAAAGAAGCACGATTTATCATTAAATTATTCCAAGTAAAAAGTTTAGCATGAAAAACTTGAGAAACTCAATTTACCGTTAGAGCAACAAGCTGGCAGCCGGGAAACTCAATCCCGGTCTGCCGCAAGATCATAAATAAAAATCAGCCGATGAAAGAAAGCAAAAAGCAAGCGCATCTAAAATACTTTCTCAACAAACTACTTAACCGCATAACGCGCTGCCAGCTACGCCAAGTCTACCTCGCGACACCTGCGGCGTAGCTTACCGCGCGCCGAGTAATTTCGCAAAAAAGCAGCGCGCTGCCGAGCGCCAGCGCAACTACGCGGCTGGATTGTAAATCGGCGTCGTGTCTGCAGCGGCGCGCGGACGTGACGCAAATTGCGAGGGCCCAAATGAGAAAAAGCCCGCTCGGAGAGCTCGGTGCTAAGTAGTCTTTGTGTAATGGCTCCCCCGGCGTTTTTTTCGCGCTGTAATAATGAGCCCTCCTACGCTGGCGCAAATAAAAAAAAAAGCCGGAGAGTTGCAGGCTTATTTGCATATAAATATCGCGCGATCTTTTCGCTTTGCAGACGTAGAAAGGGAAAAGGGACAGGGCCAAGGCTAGGCCGGATAGGCGAGAGGGAGGAAAGTTTGACATGTAAATAAGGAGGCTTGATTCGACGAGCTGCCGCTGCTGTGCGGGGAACGAGCTTGCCTCCTCTTTCTCCGCTTTGATGATTCATTCAGACGAGGAGAGAGCCAATTCAAGTGCTCTCTCTCTGTGTGTACGTGCGCGAAGGTCAATTTAATTTTTCGCCAGAGTCGGTGCGGCTGTACCGACCTGCGTACTTTAAAGGAAATACGCCAAGTTTGTTCCTGCGTTTAAGCGAGAAAGTTCACGCTTTAGCGACTTTTTTCTTCATTGTCAAGTCGAGGAAGTTTTTAATAAATTCATCACAGATGAGAAAAGCACTTGGAAGTTATAACGAAAAGCTTTTAAAGCGTGTCGTTGGAAATTAAAAAATTTCATGCCGCGCGAAAGGTACTAAATCCTATTTACATGTATTATACAAAGATAGAATCTTTTTTCGAATTTAAAAAAGGCAAACGTCTCTTTGTAAGTCACAGTCGCTCAGCCGTTCTGCTTTTGAAAAACTTTTGCGAGACAGTGCAAATCAGTAGTTGGCAGCCCAGCAGCTTAAAGCTTGCATAAGTCTATGCGCGCGCGCGAGTTACCTTTGGCGTTGCGCTCATGCGCCTTGAAAGAGGTCATTGCGCCGCGCGCTGTCGCTTTTGCACTTCCAATTCGCCGCGAATTGCAAAACGCGTCGATATATTTTTTCAAAACATCGGGAATTCAACGTCGACGCGTGAATGAAGGCTCGAGCTTAATTGATCTAAATTTATGCAGAACCGAGCGTAAAGCGTCAAGCTCGGCTGTCGATAGTTTTAATAGCGATATCAAATTCAAAGGAGCGATTGTAAAGTCAAGGGGAGGAATGCAGGGCTTAAATTTATGCGGACACGAAAATTATTGCACAATTAAGTTTCTATGAAGACTGCGCGCTCCGAGAGATTTTCTCGGATAAGCGGCTTCCCATTAGCGGCATATATAAGCCATATACACCTCAATTGTATTATCCATGTATCGACACCGACAGGCGAGCGCACGCGGCCAACGAAAATTAATCGACCAAACGCATAAACACATTCTTCTACGTAGCCGCTCTCTGGTAAAGGCTATCCGTCACGCAGGCCAATAATACTCGTACGATAATGATCGGCCAGGCCCGACGAGCAGTTTTCGCGATGCGCGTCTTGTTCCAATCGGCGCTCTTTACGACGCATATATACGCACACAGAGACGGGCTGAGCGAAAGTCGCCGGAAATACTAAATCCCTCCTTGCGAGAGTGCATGTCGCGGGACTGGCCCCCGCGGCGAATATAATGTGCGCTCGTCGATGCGCGCGGATGTGTATCGTAAGTAGGAGGAGAAAGAGGAGGAGGCTGTCTGGCGAGAAAACGAGACGCGCGCGCGCTGGGTGTTAGCCTGCACTCGTGGACGAGCGGGACTTTCGCGCATCGACTGACACTGACAATGAAGGAGGAGAGATATCGAGAGGATATATATTGATGTTGCGCTAGCGGATATTGATGAATGGGCGAATTAGAAAGAGCCTTGAAATTTTAGAGATTTTCATGCCTCAAATTGTAATATTGAATGTACGAGAATCGTTTTGAGAAACGAGAGATGCATTTAGCCTTCAAGCGTGAATTTACGCGCCTTAAAATAGTAAACGCCATATAATTAAGCTGTAAGGTAGTCTGAGTAAAATGTGACAAAAATTACAACAGAATTACTTGGGAGATCTTATCAAAAACAAGATTGGAAAGAAGGAAAACATTAGAGAGCCGAGTGAAGCAGGTTTTACTGGCGAGCCGACACTCACAATTAGTTGGCGCGTAAAATTGTCCTGCCAATACACACGGAAATGAGACAAATGAAATACAGCGCGTGAAATTCCTTCGTCTGTCGTAAAAGCGATTTCGCCGCTTGAAAAATATTTTAAACTTAATGAGAGCTGCAGTCAGAGCGGTCCATGAATCCAAGGCGAAAAGAAGGAGGTGTCCAATGCAGCGAGACAGGATTTATCTCGGCGGGTAAAAAATCCTTCTCTCAATACACACAATGAATCGATTATTAAATCGCGCATCGTCTCATAAACGAGGGCTTCTTGCCCGCAGCGGTCAGTGAGAGGGGGGAGGGAGAGGGAAGAACGGGCGCATTAGCCGGCGGCTCTTGCTCATTGCACAGGAAATGGAGTGTCCGCGCGATCGTTTATATAAAGCCTGAGCAAAAATGCATCGAGACTGATGAGGCGATATATGCGCGCAGGCGACCGCGAAGAGCAAATGAAGCGCGCAAAGGGAGGAGAGAAAGAGTGGACTTGGGGGGGGGGGGAGATGAGCGTCGATTAGCATTAATTTATCTTGCACGGCCGCTGCGTACAATAAAAATCGAGCCCGAGTCGTCGATCCGTAAAGCCGCGACGACGAAGAAAGGAGGAAGAGGAGTAGTCGGCTGCTGCTACGGCAGGCAGAGAGAGAAAAACGACGTTGGCGGCGCGGTTGCGACGTCTTCCTCGCGGCGACGCAGCCACTTAGAGAAGAGAGAGGGAGAAAGAGAAAGAGAACCGGTCCCGACTTATCTAGTTTTCTCGTATTATGCGTGCAAGGAAGAGAGCAGAGAGACGCGCTCTTGCTCTTGCTGCGCGCGCGCGCGCTCCGCATTAGGCCAAACGCGGTGCCGGCTATGTAGGCGTTGCTGCACGTTTTCCATCAATCTTTTTCCAAGGGACGACTTTGTTTCTGCGGCTTTCTTTTCAGAGATCCACTACTTATTACGGATCTGGTATTTTAAATTTAATTGGTACTTTGAGCGAGTACTTTAGGCGGAAACTCGTACTAGTTAAACTGATACTTTAGAAATCTTGTAGTTGTAATTTTATTTCAGTATAAATATTGTTTAATATGCTACGTACAAAACAAGAGACGCGGAAGCTTATTCTTTATATGAAAAAAACCAAATAGTTATTTAAAAATAATCTGTGTGTTAATGATATAACTTGATAATTATTCTTGGCTAATTATTTTCATCCTATCAAAAGAGAAATTGCACAAGGAAATTCCGGCAATCAACGACAGATGTAAGCCCCGAGCGAACAAAGAATCTGTATTAATACAAAGGCTGTTGCGTACGTGTGTTTTTGCGAGACTCGGCGGTCAATGAATTGCGCAACCGTTAATTAGTGTCAACGGCGAGGGAAGGAGGGTTGGCTACGCCGAAAAGTGCCTCCAGCTGTTCCGGGACTTTTAACTGCCTCCTGCACTTGTCTTGTAATTATCACCTCGAGAGAAAGAGCATTTTGCCCCCCACGTGCATGATGGCTCTCTTTCCTTTGTCGTCGCCCGTAAAGTCTGACTGACGTTCGTTTGTTCCCAAAATATATTATGATAGCATTGGAATCTTTGAAGTAAACAGCAAATATCGTTTATGAATATTATCGCTGGAAATACATCAAAACAAGAATTGATCTTAATTTAATAAAAATTTAAATGTCGAATTCAAGAATAAGCAAGGGAAATATGAATAAAATTCGATGGAACGTTTTTTATTTCTATTTAGATTTGATAAGAGGTCGCAGAAAAACAAAGAAGAGACGTGAAAAATGGCACGTAGAATCGTATGCGTGTGACAAAATACGTTATCCAAGCGTAGCACTTGAGCTTGCTCGGAGGGGAAAAAGTGGAAAGGAAAATATATTCTTATTTGAAAAGGTGCCAAGAACAAAAAAGAAGCGCTCGAAAATGCGACGAGAAAATAATAAAAGTAGAAATTTATGTCGCAATTAGTTTTACGATCTGTCCTTAATATAACTTTTTTGCTAAAAATTTACGTACCGTAATAACGCCGTAATAAAACGAATTAAACATAAAATTACCACATACATTAAAAGACTCGCCGGTAACTCCGTATAAAATAAGCTACTCGAAAAAAAGCCGTGCGTTTAACGAAAAAAAAGCCCATTGCCCAGCGACATTCAATTCCTAAGTATATAGCAGGCACGTAGCGACGATTCGGTCAACTTTATTTCTCGCTCATACACAGGCACGTATCCAGCCCGCATCTCGAGACATCAGCGCTCTTTCACTTACGCCCCGGAGATATCCACACCCCCGCGGTAAATACGAGCGCGCGGGGCGCAAGCAGGCAGCCTCGCGATCGGGAAACAGGAGACAAAGGGATGTTCGTCTGGGGCTACTTACCGCTGTCATCGTTTCCCTCGGATAATACGAGAGGGAGAGAGCGAGAGAAAAAAAGATCCATCCTCTACGGGGGCTTTCCAGAATTCTCGCAGCGCGTCCTGCGGTTTCGCGCACCCCAACCTCGTCACATAAAGCCACCTTCATTTCTCTTCTATTGCCTCCTACTACTCCACCTCTCGGTACTATACTGCTCCGTGCCGTGTCTGCGGGATCCGTATTTTTCTATTTTCGGAAGCTCTCTTATCCCAAGGTGTGGCACCGTTTCTTATCTTTTGTTTTTAAGAAAAGTCGTTGTGTTCGCTTGAGCGTGTGTAGTGCGATTTGAAATCGTCGTCTGGGGCTTACTACTTTATTAGAGCAGTTATTTAGATATTTTTAATCGAGTGACTAATGAAACGCTCATTTTAAATCTTATCTTGAAAGTAGAAAGCGATATGGTACGGTCGGACAAGTATATTACTATAACGTTCGAGTCCTTCCAATGTAAATTTATTACTATACTGCTTTATGGCCTGATATTTAAGATAGTTAAGACTTCACTTTTATTATTTTGTCAATTCATTCTTCATTCCAATAAAATCTACAAGTGAAATCTTTTATGGCAAATATCAATTCTTGTTTCCAATCTGTATAAATAAGATATCTCTATACCATTTCTCTACCATTAATGCAATAATGTCAAAATCACAAGCATCGAAGTCGTAAATTCAGAGTCTTAAGTAACGCGATATGCCTGAAAGATTATTTTCGTTGGACAATCGCGGATCCCGTTAATGGGGTGCACTTGGCAGACGTGTTCAATCTTTGCATAATAGGGGAAATTAATGTTAGCAGCCGCTTGTGTCCAGCCCGCGTTTTGTCTTCTCTCAGCGAGGAATTATTTCTGGTCGCGTGTATCAGAACGGTATAATCTCCCTAACGAGAGGCTCTTCTGAGAGTTCTAAGGGAGGACAAATCAGAGGCCAAATCCAATAAGTACGAACGCCTATTGGATTCAGCACGGCCGGCGCTTTACAAGTCAACGGGCCGATGAGCCAAGTTCAGATACAATGGGATAATCGTAGTCCTTCTACCCGGCTGATGATCCTGTCTTGCTGTTTTGTGGGTAGAGTACATAATATTTAAGCAAACTATTAAATATTAAAAATATTTAAAAATGTTGAATAAACAATAATAAAAATAAAGGATTAAAATTAAATTTTAATTTGAAATAAAGAGAATCTAGTGAATAATGTAAGTGTTGAGTTGAAGAAATTGTGCAGATGTGTACAAAAGCTTAATCGCGAGTCGCGCGAGTTTCCCTCGTCACTCTCGTATAATCCTGGTAAACGACTCTCGACGGGCTGAGACACAGCTGAAAGAACTTTTTTTTATCCGTCGCCTGCATAACGAGGCGGCGAAAAGGATAAAGTCACCGTTTGTTGGTATTAAGATATGCCTTCATCTGTATTTTCTAGACATGTATATTCGTCTTTGGTATACGTATAAATTCAAACTTTTTCGTGATCGTTTAGGTATTTAATCAAGTCTCACTGTAAGTTATAAAAATATTATAAACATTATTTAACGTCAAAAATATTAATAACCGAAAAATGAATTAAACAATAGACATTGTACATTTGGGTAGTCACGAAGATGAGAATTTCAATTGAATGAGATGAACATGAGAATACGCGGTTAAGCCAAGTGTACATGAGAAACGAATCGTACCCGTGAAACTTGAGAGCTCGATCAGTGGTAATACAAGAAATCGCTCGAAACTATATTCATTAATCTATTACATAGCTGTAAGGGATACAGTCGCGAAACCTTAGAACGAACCGTCGCTACAAAAAAAAAAAACGAGAACACCGAGTCACGAATCTAAATTAATAGTGGATTGTTTGAAAATACAAAACAGCGACTATCACCTCATCACTTCGGATTTTTCTCAAATCAAATAGCAAATCCTGAAAAGAGGAAGAACCACCTTAGTAGACGCCTCAAACTTTTTCCCCTGCAGCTTCCGAATTCAGGCGGCGTCTTGGCGAGAATGTGCAGATGGCAGTGAGGTTCTGGTTGAGTGAAATACCTTGTTACCGAAGGATTCCCCCAGTATTCCATCTATATGTGAAGTACGTGCATTCGCAGGCTCGCGAGCGGCGAGGGTTCGATATGACTTTTTCTTGTAAGTCGAGGAGAGAGAAAAAGTGAGCGAACGCTACTGCTGGCTCAACCCTGCGGAGGAGGTTGGCTTTTTACATTGACTATTATCCCGTATTTCTGGCTCTTCTCTTTTCCTCGCACACTCTTTGGTCTCTTCCCACTCTTCTCGGGATCGCACTTTCGTTTTATCGTTATGGACGCAGACTCTAAGTGTTTCCGCTTGAACTGACCAATTCTGTCTTGAATAAAAAAAGTTCGAAATTTTCGTAAACTCGGATTTATTTACATATATTTAAATTCTATACTTTTCTATCCAACTATTTTTTTGTAAAAGGACTTGTAATCTACCTTTTCCGACTATTTTCCTCGATTTTTGCTTCGATCAGAGTACATTCCCTTCTCTAATTTTGGCTCTATCACAAAACTCCCTCAGCCAAATTTCCGTATCGCCGGATCCGCTCGCGTGATTCGACCATGCAAATCTTGGAGGATCGCAGAGTGGCGGGTTCTATTCGAAACCGATGAACCGCAACGACGACGACGACTACTGCCGCACTCTCACCGCCCTGCGGAATTTCAAATCTCGTCTTTCTTCGAAGCCGCAAAGGAAAAAAACGAACGACAGAGAGTACGAGGGGCGACTGTGAGAGGGAAATTCGTAACCGCCTGCGAGACGATAAATAATTTTTTTTCAGCGAGGACTCTCGCATTTTTTATGCGCAAGTGATTCTCGCCCAAGAGTGTATTCTGCGGGAAGTCTTGCTTTGTTGACGTTTTGGCTCTTTGCAAAGATAATTTATTTACTGAAATATTCATGGCTCTTCTTTTTCTACGGAGCAGAATCTCCCAGACCTTGTTAAATTATTTTTCTGCGAGAAACGAGTTTTTTTATTCTCGGGTATACACACACGTAGAAAGCTGACGTTGACATTTGGCATTAATATTTATAACTAGTTAGAATCATTTTGCATGGACTAAATCAATTTCATCGATTCTATTTTTAGCAAAACGCAAACCGTAAAATGACAGTCCAAACTAGTCCGAGTGATATTTAGCATTTAATTTCATATTCAAATCTTGGGCTAGAATTCATGCATTATTGAAGTTGAAGAACTAAATTTGTACGTTTCACTCACCACTAGGCACTTGACATTTCTGTCAATCTACATCACAGAAACATTTCACCATGCTTACCTGTAACAAAAAAAGTAAAATCCATTATAAAAAACGTAAAAACTACAAAAATTAAATCAACAATGTTACGTAAAAAAAAAGTATCAAAGGCGCTGCCTCAGCTTTTCTCTCTCGTCTTTTCTGGCTTGAGCCAGCTCGCGCGCGCCTGCACAAAAGGCAAAGCACCCGCGGGCACGCGAGAATGCCGATGACCTGTTGCGACTTGGCGCGCGAGAGACGCCGTCAACGCGTTAGAAAGGTGTCTGTTCGCGGCGGCCGCGGAAAGAACACATCACGTAACGCGGATTCATTTACAAAACCCGTTTATCGCCGCCGACAACGACGTCTCCTTTCGCGATGTACGTGCGCGCGCACGGATTTATGTAGCGGCGGCACGAAAAAAAAATGAATTTATTGTATATGTACTAATGCCGCTGCTATACTTTAGCGCAAGCGTTCCGGTTCGATATTCGACGCATTCAGAGCTTGACGATGTGAACGTATGTATAAAGAAGAAGCGGCTTTGCAATGTATGAAAGCTGGCCTCTACATCTTGCTCGGAACGTTTATTGCTGGCAATTTAGATAAATCATTTTATTCGATGAATACATTAGAGATTATTGTTGATTTACAAGTAATACGCCGGCGGTGTAACGAACTTTCTACAAGCTCGACGGGACGGGAGAGTCGTCATCGTTTTGCAACTGGAAGACGTCGAGGGTAAAAAAGGAGTTTCGCGCGCGCTTGAAAAGTCGGCCAAACGTGATGCGATGATTTTGAGGTCATCGTCACCCGCTGCGCGAGCGTAGAGAAAAAGAAGACGAGCCGCTCGTTTATTACACACACACACTCTTGCACGTATATAGTCGCCGAGTGCGCGTTCACGCCCCTTCGACGACTGGTTCTCGCGCATTTTTTAATGCAGATGTTTTCACGCTCGATTAAGGAAAGTATATAGGAATGAATAAAATTGCGGCAATAAATAACAGTATTTTTAAAATATTAGCTTGCAAAATGTGGACTGATTTATATAAATGAATCATTTTTTTTAATCAATGAAATTGCGACTTTTATTTCTGAAAAAGTCATTGACCGGCAAAAGGTTCAAGAAAACATTAAAAGATTCACTGGTTTCAGCATCGCTAGGTGTCCATTACGCCAGAGAGCAGCTAGACGTCGCGCGTGCCCCAAGCTCGAACGAAGCAGTTTACTTTCGCGCAATTACGCACGCAGCGCGTCCCGTGCGCGCGCTATCTTTTCTTCGTCGAACCGCATTAATGACGAGCGTGTATAGAAGCGTATAAAACTACGAGCGCACTGACACTTTACCTTTCATTGCGCGTCGAGATTGCTTCGGGCGAGTGCAATTGCAGCTTCGATGCTTTTATTACTGCAATGCGAAATCATCGAAAGGGATTTGTTGAAAGAGTAATTTTTCAATTTTTAATTTTCTTTTAGAAATCGTATTGTGTAACGTAATAAAGTAGTTATTTTGTAAAGCGGCTATTACACGTTACAGAGATATCATCGATACGAGAAATGCGAAACAGCTTTTCATTCCGCAGTCAATTGAAATTCGAAATATTTTATCAACAGTGTTATCAGCAAATTTCCATACGCGCGCATATATAATTTGGCGCGTAAAATAAAATGATTTTCTCCGAAGCGACGGGCGACATCGTGTGAAATTAAATCGCCGCGATGCACCCTGGCCATTTTACAATTTGTAATCGCATTATTATCTCTCCCCCATACAAAATTCATTTTCCGAATAGCCTGATGGAGCGTAAAGATAAATGCGAGCCTGCTCTACCGGTTTACTACGTAATAAACCGCATGGCAAAAAAGCCCTTTGTATATGCATCTATCCGATTTTCAGAAAAACTGCCTTTTGCCAGTGGATTCTTGAAAAATCTGGCTGCATATGGAGATGGAAAATTTGCGAAAAGGTATAATCACATAATGCATGATTCACGCGAGACACGTAGCCCATTGTCCTAATTGATGGGGTAACTGACACGGGACAGCAGCACGCAGACTGAATGGCAAGATAGAATGCTTTTTTGAAAAGAGAAAAATGATAGCGTATATATAAAACTTTGTTTTCACGTGATTATATATCGTTATAGAGGCCAATGAACTAATTCCAAGTTTAATGCAAAAAGCATCTATCCTCGAGATACTTGAAGGCTTCAAAGCCATCAAACGTATATAAAACGAGCGCGCGGAAACGAGTCTATCCATAAAAGAAAACGGGCCGACAGATCCAATGAGATTTCCTCGTCTCTATACCCACACAGATCAAAAGCGCAGCAATCGGATTCGCGCACTAGGAGGAAGAAATTAAGTGACGAGTCACGTAGTAGGCGCGTGCGGCTACCCTTCCCTTCTTCTCTCTTCCTCTCTCTCCCGCTTTCTCTCTAGGCGCGGAAAATCGGAGCCCTTTGAACCTGTCAGTCGTGAAGGGCTGCTCCCCCCCAGCTCGCAGCGAGATTTTTTCTTCATTCTCCCGGCTGCTGTACGTGCAACAGCCCGAGCTGCTCGCTATTCGTACGTAATCAAGCAATAGTTTCCGCCTGTCTTTCTTTCTCTGTGTACTCGTTAATGCCGCTCTGCGCTGATGGACGAGGAGCAGGAAACGCTATGCGCATTACGAGCTGTCACCGAAGTCTGACACTGTTTAGCGAATCAAATACGCGTCAAAGTTTTGATCTTCCAAGTGGAGTCATAAATGAGAACGTTATGACATTATATTGAACTTCACTACGTTATGTTTTGCTTTTATAATAAATTAATCTTAAAAATCAAACAACAGGTCTACATACGTAGATATATATAAATATATAAATAAATTTTTTAAAACAATTGAACGTCTTTTATCAAACTTTCGAGCGCGCATGTCTTTCTAACTACGAATTTTCGGGCGGTGCTGCTGTATCAACAGCTGTCGAATCCGATCAAGATCGTTACAATACCGCTCACACAAGCTCACATCCAGATTTGACGGTATGTATCCCTTTGTCCGTTGCGACAATGGACGAGGCGAGGGGGTGCGTCGCCGATTGCCGAAATAAAAGTGTCAACTGCAGAAAAAAAGAACTGACAACGGCGCCCCTGCCATGGCCGAATCCTAGAATCGTCGTAATTGGCATCGGATGGGGACGAAACGTTTTTCCATCAAAAGGCTCAATTCGCTGGATAGACAGTTTCGATTGTACTATTATTCGGAACATTTAATTTTCTACAATTAAAGTAATCTGACTTGGTCGGAGAAAAAGATCGATTTCACTTAATTTTGATCTGTATAACTGAAAAATATTTTTCAGTTTCCATAAAGTCAGGCTGCCGAATCGATTTATTTACTTGATTGACTTCTATTTACTTATCAGATGCACGTTCAGCTCTGGCATTCTTTATGTAAGCCGCCGCCGCCGCCGTGATCATATGGTCCGATAAAAATCATTCTCATTGTTTAGCCTTCAATACGAGAAGTCCGCGAGGCACCTGTAAAAATGCATCGTTCTAAAGCCCTGCGCGAGAAATTCGATATCGGCAAACGAAAAACAATGAAAATAACTTTTCCCTCCCCGCGCAGCACGTAATCATTAGTTCCATTAAAGAGCGAGGGAGATTACAGGGCAGCTTTCGAATAACAGTAATTACGCGCGGGCAAATGAGAAAAAGTGCGGAGCGCATTGTCGGCAATGCACTGGCGCCGAGAGTACATAACTCTCTCCCTACTCTATCTCTCTTTCGCTCTGCCTCGGCCCATTCAATCGATATTTATACGAGTGCATTTTTCGTTGATGCGAGGGAGTGCACGGACTCTTGCGTAATTCGATTCGTATAGATCTCCGAGCGCTATAGGAATCAAAGAGCGCTGTCCTGTCGAGCTATACGCGATATATAAGTGAACAGTATAGAGGCGGCGGCGGCGGCAACAACTTATGTAACTATCTCGGGCTGCAGTGTGTCCGTTTGCTCTCTATAGAGGCGCCGATAGACGAGAAGCGGTAGTGGTAGGGCCTGTGACAACGCGTCGAGACGTTATAAGATGTCGCTCAACTCTGCGTGGGTGGATTGAACCGCTTGCGCTGGCTTTAACAGAGATGTTTTTGTTGCCGGTAAAGGACGGAACATTGACTGACTAGCATAGTAATTTTTATTTTTATATAAAAATATATAACGCTGGCATTTATTTTTCACTCTGCATTCATATACATGTTAAAATCAACACCATTAACAATAGAATAAACACACGATGTTTAAATTTTAAATAAAAGAGTGTAATCAGATAACAATGAAAAATAACGTTTGAAAAGTAAAAAATAAAAAAGTATTCAGCTGAACTTGCAAAAAAAAAATGACACGTTTGAAACGCTCGCTTGGATGGCTGAAAATTGAAAAAATAATCCGCCGGCCGGCCGGCGAGCGAGATACTTGAGGGGCTTGACTAGCGCGAGCGAGCGCGGGAATCGTTTTTCCGCTCGCGCGCCTCTCGTGATACCGTAGTATATATAGCTGCTGTACATAGTAGTCGTAGGTCACGTCTAGCACGCTGCGCGTTATCTAAGCGACGAGCCGGCGCGAGCGCGCTGTACGCTATTTTTTTCTGCGATTAGCGAGATTATTTCTGTACAAACGTGAATAGAGCTCGTTTTTATTTTTCGTCGGGAAAATTATTTTTTCCGGATAACAATCAAACGCGGAGCCTCTAATTGCGGGCTCGGCAGATTTATGCTTCTGTATATCTGCTAATCATTAGGAAGAATCTCATGCATCATCGGATAGAAAGAGAGTGAAAAGAGTAAGACCGGCAGCTTCGCCGGGACTAATAACGCGGTAAATCACGAGCGCCTCTAAAGCCAAGGCCCGAATAATCCTCCCTCTAGCAGCACTAAATCATTCAACGCGCTCCTTCGAAGAATCTTTCTGTTTCTCCAGCTCTCCTCCGGAAAGCACGAGCCAGCTGCACCAGGTGTAAAACTTTCAAGTTAAAAGGGAAAAGACGAATGTCGAAAGCGAGCAAAAACCACATAGCGGAGCAGTTTCCGCGCGTCAGTATCTTGGCGCAACGATAAAGATAGCCGCCGGCGGCGGCGGCGCGGCGTTTATCTGGCATCGAGTAGGAGGAAACGCGTTAGTGTGTGTGCATGTATATACGTGTGCGCAGATCGCATGGGAGCGTTGAGTAAGCTAGGCGCGTGAACAAGAATAGAAGCTAGTAATAGGCGCCGCGGCTGCCGGCAGATATTATATGTATACTGACCTAGCCTAACGTGCGTCGTGGCCGACCCTGACGCGCGAGCGACGACGCACCGGCGGTCGTTGACTGATTATTATGCATTCGCAGAGCGACTCGGTATGTGTTGAATGTGTGCGTGGGTGTGTGCAGGCGCGAGCGAGTGTGAGTGTGTTTACGAGTTGCCTATGATTCTAGCGTGCCTATAAAGAGATATAAATGACTGCTCGAAAGGCTTGCTTTTATTGCATTTTTTATTTAACTTTTTCGAGTCTTATCCAGCAATAGTGTAAGTAATATATGATAGTTTTGCATTTTCATTTAAGCTTGCAAAATTTTCTTTCATTAAATATAAAGTTTTATAAAATTTAAAAAAAAACTTTGGGTACAACTTTTTTAACGAATAAGGAATTTTTATTTTATTCTAAAACTGTGATACTAGTTGTAAAGTATAGAATTCCGATTTTGTAGAATAACTGTCGGCTACATAGTTTTAAAATCTAATACTCTTAAATTTTCGGAAATATTTATAGTAGATGTAAAAATTATTAATTAATTATATATTCAAAAACCATTTTCAAATCGAAGCCATATTTAGTAAAATCTCAAAGAACACGTAAGACTAAAAAACATCTTTGAAGTATAGAATCTGGGTATAGGAAATAAGAAAAGAGAGGCGGTTTTAAGGAGAGCCGCGCGAAATTCGGCTGAGAGCAGCAGCAGCAGTCGGACAGTCGCGTTCGGTCGAGTGATTAAAATAAATTTCGTAGCTATGCGCGCAAACAGCGAAGTTTTAATGGCTCGCGCTTAAGTCGGACTCTCGGGCTGGCTTGACTGGCACGTAAATTTATGGCGCACCACGGAGCGCTTGTCTTAGTATGTATATGTTTATAGCCGGGCGCGGTGACCGCCTCGGCGACTCCTCTTCAAAGATCTCGGCCTTTCCTATTAGCATTGTTACGATTCTTCGAGGTACGGGAACGGTTTAAATTTAACGGAATTGAAATCGCGCCATGTGTTAATGTTTCACTAGATAACGGCACATTTCGAGTTTAAATTTAGCCGAATTTTTTTAAATTTAGGACTATCGCCTCCATTAATAATTTATTTTTTTCGCAAAACTTTTCTTCAAACTAATTTCAGTGAAATAAAAATGAAAGCATACGTTTTAATGATCCCGCAAATCTATACAATAATATCCAGAAGCGCTACTCGGTAGGGTCGCACAGTACAATAATACGAAATCGCGCGTGAAATAATTAAAGCCGCGGCACGCATGAACTCGCGCGTAATGAGCGGAAATTAAAAAGTTCGCGAAAGCTGTAAAAGGGGCGAAGTAGACAGAGCGCGACCAGCTGAAATCGAGGATATTTAGAACAAAGGGAAACGACGACGGCGAAGACGACGACGACGAGTACGAATTCCATTTTCGTAAACGCGCGCCCACTCAAGAGAGAACAAGTGGCAAGTTTTCTCGTAATTCTTATTGGTTAGGAAGCGGAGAGAGCGAGCGAGCGAGTCGGCCGCGCCGAGGCGGTTAACCATAATTGAATAGCCTTGAACCCCAGACGGCACGTCCCGTCTATATTGCGCGATTGTCCCTGCAATATGCTCTTTCTCGCTCTCTCTCTCTCTCTCTCTCTCTTTCTCTCTTGGGCTACAGGGACGCTCGGCAGCAACATTATCGTAAAAATACGCGCACAGCTTCTCGGCGCTTTGCACTAATATGAATACAGGCTGCTAGAATCGTTTTGCGAAAAATGAAAGGTTTCGTGGAGTGCGCCAAGAAAAAGTGTTTTTCGACTGTCAGTTATAATAAAACATTACTTTTAATATATTCGAATTCGAACAATTTAAAAATTAATGCAAATTAAAGAAGTAATGTAAAGATTCATGTATAAAAAAAGTTTTTTATCATATTAAAAATAGAATATTTTCATTATTTTCAAACCATAAGAACGTTATCATGCAAATTCCCTGCTGCATCTCGCACTTAATCTTATTGCGAAATGAATTTCATTCACAATATTAAACCCCATCACGGCATGTTTAGCATATAATACACATCAGAGTTATTCAATATGACTTGGCATATTCCGCTCTACACTGTTATAGAGCGAACTACCTGTATATCTCTTGTAACATGAACAGAAATCAAACGATCTCATCCGAACCCCTTCGAATAAGCTCTTTCATCGGCAAAGAAAAATTATTATTTAAGCAGCAGTAACTCATCGGCGTCGCAGCTACATCAAAGTTCAGCGCTGTTTGTTGCAGACTTTCAGCTTACTTAATCGTTCCTAATTGGATTCGCAAGGCTCGCTCTATAGGTATACCGAATGTTTAGCCGCGCAGATATACAATTTGCTCCTGCAAACGAGCGCGACTAAATCAAGGGATTCGACTTGTGTATTATACGCTTGAAAAGGAGCAGCTCCGAAAGAGCTGCTGCGTTATGTCGAGGACGAAACCGTGATTTTATGCGCGGACAATAAAATGATATAAGACTGAAGGTTGCTGCTTTAGTAGCTTTTGTTTACGATATTAAGTGTGTACGATTGAGTGAACAAATGTATCGTAAAAGGATGATAGTTGAAATAATTTATTGGACGATTAAAACATTGCATATTGTTACAGCTATAAAATAATTCTTCATAAACAATGAGTCATATATATTTAAATAAGCTCCTTTATAATCTAATCTACATGGATTCTCGAACATTCAAAGTATCAGAATTTATTTGACAATGGCCAATTTGCCAGATGTATATTTTTTATTGCTTTTAATTTTATTTTTTTAAAAAGTAAATGAAAAGAGATATATTTTTTAAAAAAGAAAAGTAAAATCAATTACTGCAAAATTGTTTTTTAAATGAAACGACGGACAGAAAAAACAATTCTCAATTCTCCCTACAATCTAAATCTAAACTATAGATTATACCCATATGAAATAGAGATAAAGCACATAAACAAGTCTTGCGGTAGGATATTAGCCAATGGTAGGACATTGCAGCGTCTGTTTTTCGCGTATAAGAGTGACAAAGCGGTGCGATTATCGGCGAGTTAGTCCCCCGAGAGAGAGAGAGAACCGGAGAGAAAAAGCGAGCAGTACGAATATCGTAGCGAAATTACTCCGCAGAACCGAGCACACTTTATACGCAGAGAGCCGCAGCAAGCAAGAAGCAGCACGAGAAAGTACAGCAGCAAGAGGTAGAACGGGGGCTGCGTAGAGGACGAGGCGCTCGGGACCTCTTCCGAATTAACTACCGAAGCCGCCTCCTTGCCGCAGCGTCGTTTTTCAAAGCGCTCGAGCGAAACGCCCGCACCTGCGCGAGTAGCTCTCTCACTCTCCATTTGTCGCTATAGCCGCGGCTGCTCGGCTCTCTTTCTCTCTCCCACGCGAGCGCCAAAGTAATTGGTCAATTTCAAGCGGGAAAAAAAGCGAGCGCGCCCGATTTATGCGCGTTACGCGCACGCCTCCTTTAAAGGTACGCACTTTCTCTCTCTCTCGCTCTCTCTCTCGCTCTCGCCCGTTTATACACTTTACGATGATGAGGCGATTTAGGGGCCTAATAAACGAGCGCCTTGTTAACATGCGAGGGGGGCCTTCCTACGATAAGCGATTACATCGAAAATGACAGTTTTACCAGAGTGCCTGCCTGCTCATCGAAGCTCCTCCTTCCGATAACCCATATCCGGGATTACCGGGCTCGCAATTACCCAGCCCCGGCGTTTCGTGTTTATTATATATAAGATGCCGAGTTTTCGCGCCCAAGCTTGCAAAAGCTAGCTCTGCTCTCTCTCTTCCCCCTTGCGCATATAAACTAGGAACGCCTCGTAAAATCGAAAGGGACCAAGTTCCCTGCTCCGAGCTCCAAACGCCATACGGCTCCCACTACAGGGCTTTAAACTTCTTTATTCGATTTTATTCGCTGGCTAGAATAATATTTATTTGTTTCGCTCTCGATTTTACTTTTTACTCTCCCGCCAACGTGCCTCTCATAAATGCGCTGGGGTCGTTAAATAAAAAACATTTCCTGCCCGAGTGATTTTCCTGCGTAATGCTTTTAGCCGATTAAGCATTGAACCTCATCGCCTTTAAAGTATTTTTATATATTATTGAAAACTAATAAAGATTGGTTGAATAATCCTTAAAAAATTATTTATTTAGACAATTTTCCTAAATAAAAAACAAAATAATTCTCTGATTATCAAGTCAACAAGCCATGGCGCTCATTAATTGATTCTTCCTATTGAACAAGATATTCGAAAAATGCGTTTCACCCTCGCAGGCTCGCGCGTGCAAAGCTCAAGAGGCTCGTGAAAGGGGAAATCCTGAGGCATCATAAAGACGACGTAACCCCAACGACAGTAGGCAGCAGCAGCATCAGCGTACACTTGCGAGCCCTCGTACATCACATTAATGCGCGAGCGCTCGACGTATGCGCGGGCCCTCGCTCCTAACAATATTCGCGCTGCTGGCAACAGTAGACGCCGCGTCTCCAGCCTGACACAATGCGAAGCTCCGAGAGCGCAGAAATATAAGGTATAAGCAGAGGCCTGCCACATCGCGATCGGGGATACATTGTGCGCTCTAATCACGCCATTGTCTGCGCCAGCAGCGACGCCGAGATGACACTGTGACAACAGAGCAGCCCGATTGTTCCTCCGCAATGTGTTTGACTTGCTGGCGCCTCCTTTACATATATACATATTGCTCTCTCCAATTTCTCGGCATTTTGTTTGTCTGACGTTATTCCATTAATAGTCTTACGATGCACTCAGAGCCAATAAACTCGTTTGCAGGCGCGATCATAGAGCATAACGCGTCTTAAGGCTGCGTAACGTGAAAATGTATTCTACACGTCTGACCGATTTGTCTGGAACAGGCGCGGAGCGCGCGCGTGTACAGTGTAATAGTAGCATGCATTCTATTAATTACGAGAACGCAAGCGCTGAAAAATCTCGAACGCTAAACACAGCCCGAGCAGGAAAAGAAATTACGTGATCCATATTCATAGTCTCGAGTCGTTATCGCTATTACCATTATATATTTAGCCGCAATTGCCGAGGCGCAAGCTGCACTAGACGCGCGCCTCTCCAAGCGAATCCCGCGAATGAAAAAAATTTCAAGGCTGCATTATAGCAGAGATTCGCAGCTTGCTTTCTAAGAAGCTCTGCAGACGAGTGGCTCGCGCTGCCGTTACAGATAGGCCCGCGCGATAAAAGAAAAAAATCGTCCGTGTCTGGTATTATATATGTATAGGCGGGGCGCAGGGAAAGCGCTGGCGGCAGAAGGAAAGTCAAGGCCGCTGCTGCAGCAGGTCGGCGCTGCGAGGGCGGCTGCAGCCTTTCGTCGTCGTCGTCGTCTGCGCGCGGTTCGCTCACCCCCCGGCGCAGCCGCCGCCGCCAGCGTACATATAGATATACGTGCAGGGAGCTCCGGCAGCGGCACCCACGGTCGATAAAATCGTCTGCGCGCCTGCGCGTGGGCCGGCAGCTCGAGGGGCTCGTCAGCTGCGCCATTGATCCTCATACCACCGCTCTCGAGCTCGCTCGTCTCTCTCTGTGTCTATACGTGTGTGCCGCCGCCGCACCAGACTTAAAGAGGAAGCTGCAGAACGAACCTCGTTAATTTGCACCTTTTTTTCACCAATGCGTTTCATTTGATTCATAGAAAATTCATCTTTTATATAGACTCTTGGTTATATCTAATAGGTTTAATTTTTAAGGCTTCTTTTTTTTTTCTTGTTTTTTTACGAGCCTTTACGATGGCCATTTACTCATTTATTTATGTAATAGATTTAAGTTGCGATGAAAGTTATGAGCAACAATACAATATATCTTGGAATGAACTTAGTTGATGACTATTAAACGTGTAGAGAAGTAAACAGTGATGTGATTGAATAATATCGCATAAATCTACTGCAATTATTATGCCACAGTACTATACATATTCAAAAAAAGCAAGCTAATATAATTATACAACGTATTCGTTAATAGCTAGCCATCACGGAAGTTTTTCGTTTGATCAACATAGATTACAGGCACGTTATAAAGTGCAAATTTCTCCATGGAATCTAAGGGTTCGATCGCACATTTACTATCTTGTATAGGTATAGTTCAGTAACGTTGCGCAGTAACCGCGACTATCCCTTCCTGCTAATAACTTCCTACGTAACGCAACGCTGCGCGCGTTCCATTAGCCATGCGCTGATCGTTATTGATGGATTACGAATGGGAGGCTGCGTCGCTGATTCTGAGCTTCCCCTTTCGTTTTATTATTCGCTCTGGGCCTGCGCCTTTAACCCTTTTTTCTCTTATTTGCACCGATCCGACATAAATCCAGAACTGATTTATGGACTTTTTTGAGCGTCGCTTACTGATACTAAGATTTATTAACGGCCTCAGCATGCTGAGAAGGCAAGAAAGATAGATTTTTTAGGCGAAGGAGAACGTTTTTATAGGGATAAAAAGAAAGATTCGAAAATTTTGCTTATTTCATTTAATGCAGTGGTTTTCCAAAAATAGTTTAATTTCGTTAGTCGAAAAATTGATATTTGAACCATTATCAGATAATTCACTACGATACTAAATATACGATCATAGTCGTGGTTATAACGTAAAGGTATACTCTTTTTTCTTGCTGCAAAGTTGTAATCAACTTTCTGCTAGCTTTATGAAATTTATATAATGGACCCTCGAGCCACAACCTTCAAAACAGTGTAAAATTGATTCTAAAAAATGACAAACAGATATATCACAGGAAGCCAGAAAATTTTGATCTTCATTCACCATAAAATCTGTATTTTAAACTTCGATGCCACGCGCGTCCAACGCAAGAGTCACCCAACACGGAAACAAAGAACGTGACGGCGTTTTAAAGCCGAGGAGCCGTTCCCTCGTCGGCGTATATATACATGCAGCCGACGCGCTCGCGACGCAAAAGCAGTTGCGAAGCGACGCCGGAAAACAAGCAAGAAAGAGGAGAGCTTTAATAAAAGCAGACGACGGAGTCTGTCTCGTGTACACGTAGAAAAAGCCCGGAATCGCGATGTCAAGGATCGAGGGAGAGTCAAGTGCACGTCGCTGCACACGGGGCCAGTACTCGCGGGAAACTGAGATTAGATCTGATACATATATAGACGAAAGCCGTGTACATAGGATGCGAGATCCCGAAGCTAGCGTTGGTTTAGATGTTCAAGAAAGTCGTTGCAACGCGAGACTTGACTGGCTGCGAGCGCGCTCCTTTCAAGCGTCGTGAAGAGGAAACTCGAAGTTCATGTATATAGCGCCGATGCTTTGCGCTTTGTTCGGCCTGGGAAGTTGCCGACGATGAAGTTTTAATCGATAGCGTCTGGCGGGCGCACGGAAAAGGCTGCACACTTGTCGAGGATTCGCTAACTTTTTCGGAAGCTACATTTGGCCTTGGCACACTAAAAGGAAGAAGACGGAGCCACTCGGAGTGTGTTGATTAAAAATTTGGTAATTATTTATTTGAACCAAAACTTCGAGCTGGTTTATAAAAGTAGACTTTATAAAAATTTAGCATACCAACTAAATTTCGCTTATTGGATAATTTGATATAACTAGATCGAGTCAATGAAGGAACAAAACAAGATCGAAAAAGCATATTGAGAAAAAAAGTTATGAATGGCAGTTGAGCAGAGTTCTTTGGATATATATGAAGCTGCAAGAGGATGAGGAGGCAGAAAAGAATTTATTCGGCGCTTTTTTTCGCAGCCGCGCTCTTTGGCCGACCTTGAATGCGCAAACTCGATATGTATTTTGAGACGTCCATCTATATTCAGAAAAGGAGTGCCTAAATAAATTCGCAAACTCATTTAATCGACGGGTTTTAAAATGCTCTGAATTATTAAACGTATTCCGCTAACTGCTTATTATGCCCGAACTCGATTATTTCGCAACAACGAAGTAGCCGGGCTCGATATAAATATTCAGAAGCTCCAAAAAGAGCGAAAGCCGCATTAAAAACTGAAAGTATCAATTAACGCGAAAAAGAATCTCGAATTTTCCTTCGCTGAATCTTAATACCGCAGAAATCCACTTAAATTCAGCGACGCGCCGGCCTTGGGCAAAAAAAAAGAAGAATCGAGAGCAAAACATGCGCGCGCTCGATCGATTATAAGCATCCCCGAGATACAGACACGTACTCCCCTCTCTTTTTCTCTCTCCTCGGCTAATCGTATTTAATTGAAAATTATCGGGCGATCCTCGCTCTCTCTCTCTGTATCTCGAGCTGGCAGTGCTATCAGGGCCGGCGTTCACGCTCCTCGTAAATAACGCACACAATCTTTGGAGGCGATCGCCCGGCGCCAACACAATACGCGCGCCTGCAAGCTCTCTCTCTCGAGAGCGCCTTTCTTTCTCGATGGCAAATCGATCGCGCCTGCGGTTTACATCGCAAGGAATGCGAATTTCCGTGATTTTCTCGGAGAGTCGAGATATAAAGAACGTCTAGACGCCCGCGAGCAAAACAAAAGAAAAATATGGCCGAGCGCCTCTCGCGTGTCATTGATACGTGAATCGTGTGTATAAATAGAGAGAGAGGGACGAGAACATAGGAGATGCGAGACGTCACGTTTCGTGCGACCCGTGGAATAGACGACGACAGGAGATTTTCTTCGCCATGCGCTTCTTTCCGAGACTGGTTAGCTCTATGTATATGCTTCCTGTCAGCGAGAGAATAAATCGTTTATTTGCCCGGAGTATTTTCACTGACAGACGCGAAGAGACATCGAGTTTAATTATGTTTTTCAGGCTTATCTCGTCGATCGAGCTTTTAATGCATATGATGCGATATTACAAAACTTATCTATATCTTAAGTATCTTTGCATTTGATAAAAAGTAAGAATCAAGATTCAAATTTACACTTTGCAATCAGATTCTGAAAGACAAAGTACGGTTTTATTGAAGATTACGTTTAAGTTTCGACAAACAAAACAGAAGTAGGCGCAACGAAAGTACGAGATGAAAAGAAACAAAAAGTGCGTCTTAAAATATTGAATCACGCGCAGTAAAAATTTTCTCTCCCTCTTTTCGTTGTTGAATAAAAATCAGGATCGCATCATCGAAAATAATGGCTTAATAAATCTTACGGGTCATTGTCTCGACTTGAATGGTTGAAACCGCTGTTTCTTTGGCCCTGCCGACGTGACGCTCTGATACACAGTTTCTCCCCTCGCTGTACAATTTGCCTTGCCAATTTTCAAAAAAACGACGGTTAAAACTCATTACGAGACTCTAATTAAAACTTCAACATCGTCATTTCTCGCAACGGGCTACTTAAAAACATTGTAACACTAAAAATTAAGATGCTCGTTAAACCGAATAATTCAATCATGTCCCAGCGTGAACCGTCAATTCATGACGCATCAAAAAAAATATTCAAACTGCTGCATTCATGTAATATTCTGAATTTTTTGGTTTATTCATTCAAATTGTCTGAAATTTTTTATTTCAAACTTTTAGAATTCTGAATTATTAAATCAATTTGAATAATGCATTAATTAAAGTACTTTTTAATTGAACCGATTATTCAGTTTAAACCAGTAAAACGGGAATTGTAAAATTAAAAACTTGGCACTCTCTTAAGCATTTAAAAGGAAAAAGTTGGAATATCCGACGCTAAATACAGCTTCGACCGCAGATGTATTAAACGAGAAATGATAAAAGAGGAGGAAAGGAAAAATAATGAAAGAATAAAGTGGCATAAAAGCTATCTAATTACCAAGACATGAGATAGTTACTTTTTTATCCTCCAATTACATTTTATTATACTTTTTTTGAAATATAGACTCATCGCTCGATTGGTTATTTTGTCTTTCGCTTGTCAATACTGCTCCAAAACGTTCGACAGCTTTGATCGATAGAATTAAAAAACAGACAAGTTTCACACCCAAGCTAAATAACAAACCTTCAACAATGAGACGTAAGTGAAGTAAAGTGGTCGTTACGATCTCGGCCCTGCAGCCAAAAAAAAAGCTAATATATATCCATTTAGAAAAAGGCTTCACGTTGCTTCTACACACAAAAATACAGGCGACGTTGTCTCTTTATTATCTCTGAGCACATACGCACTAGGAAGGTTACCACGTCGACTACTCTTCTATCGACCACGTTGAGGCAGGTCTCGGCACACACAGAGCCTACACGAAGAAAACTCCCTCATCGTGTGTGAGCACACGCGGGTAGGGCGAATTTCAAGGCCGGTCCAGTCATTTCCAACTCGGAGAGAAAGAGAGAGAGAGACAGACAGAGAGAGCACGACGCCACCGCTCGATAAACTGCGTAACGCTACGTTGCGTAATACCCCGAAATTTTTTTCTTCTGCCCGCGTTCTCTCATTCTCCTTTCCCGCTGCGAGCTCGACCTTGGCGACGGGAGGCTTAAGGGTGCTCCCTCCATTAAGTCAAAATAAACAGAAAACGTTGAAAAAATTTATATAGATTTTAAAAAATATGTAAACTAGCTAGTGTTAAAATTTCAAAATATTTAGGAAGCTTATTGATGAGAAAAAAATTATTAAAGTCTCTTCAATCCGACTACAGTCAACTTTACTCCATAAGAATACACGTGTTTTTTTAAAAGCGTTGTATCTTCTCGAAAACCTTCCTAAATTTTTGAAACTTTTACACCATCTTTAACCTTTTCAGATCCAATGTACATTACAATGTACATAGACATTTCAATCTACATCACTTTTAAATATCCTCAAAATTTTGTTAATCAATT